>MJUU01004480.1:3924-52354 GCA_002080025.1 Modiolus philippinarum | reverse complement strand
AATTGTTTTGGTCATTTTTAAAGATTGAGTTTAACCCCACACCCAAAATCTGATTTTTCAACCTAAAAGAATGCTAAAATTCATTAAAATTGTGTTTTGCAAAAGATAAAACTCCTTCGAAAGGATATGATGAAAAAAATTTTCAAAACATTTAAATTGTTTTGGTCATTTTTATAGACAGAGTTTAAACCGTACTCTAAAAATCTAAATTTTCAAGCCTTAAATATGTTAAAATTCATTAAAATTGTGTTTCGCAAAAGATAAAACTCCTTCGAAAGGATATGATGAATAAAATTTTCAAAACATTTAAATTGTTTTGGTTATTTTTATAGACAGAGTTTAAACCGCACTCTTAAAATATAACTTTTCATGCCTTAAATATGTTAAAATTCATTAAAGATGTGTTTCGCAAATGATAAAACTCCTTCGAAAGGATATGATGAATAAAATTTTCAAAATATTTAAATTATTTTGGTCATTTTTAAAGGCAGAGTTTAAACCGCACTCTAAAAATCTAACTTTTCAAGCCTTAAATATGTTCAAATTCATTAAAATGGTGTTTCGCTAAAGATAAAACTCCTTCGAAAGGATATAATGAATAAAATTTTCAAAATATTTAAGCTGTTTTGGTCATTTTTATAGACAGAGTTTAAACCACACTCTAAAAATCTAACTTTTCAAGCCTTAAATATGTTAAAATTCATTAAAATTGTGTTTCGCAAAAGATAAAACTCCTTCGAAAGGATATGATGAATAAAATTTTCAAAACATTTAAGCTGTCTTGGTCATTTTTATAGACAGAGTTTAAACCACACTCTAAAAATCTAACTTTTCAAGCCTTAAATATGTTAAAATTCATTAAAATTGTTTTTTGCAAAAGATAAAACTCCTTCGAAAGGATATGATGAATAAAATTTTCAAAATATTTAAGCAGTTTTGGTCATTTTTATAGACAGAGTTTAAACCGCACTCTAAAAATCTAACTTCTCATGCCTTAAATATGTTAAAATTCATTAAAATTGTGTTTCGCTAAAGATAAAACTCCTTCAAAAGGATATGATGAAAAAAATTTTCAGAACATTTAAATTGTTTTGGTTATTTTTATAGACAGAGTTTAAACCGCACTCTTAAAATATAACTTTTCATGCCTTAGATATGTTCAAATTCATTAAAGATGTGTTTCGCAAAAGATAAAACTCCTTCGAAAGGATATGATGAATAAAATTTTCAAAATATTTAAGCTGTTTTGGTCATTTTTATAGGCAGAGTTTAAACCGCACTCTAAAAATCTAACTTCTCATGCCTTAAATATGTTAAAATTCATTAAAATTGTGTTTCGCTAAAGATAAAACTCCTTCAAAAGGATATGATGAAAAAAAATTTTCAAAACATTTAAATTGTTTTGGTTATTTTTATAGACAGAGTTTAAACCGCACTCTAAAAATATAACTTTTCAAGCCTTAAATATGTTAAATTCATTAAAGGTGTGTTTCGCAAAAGATAAAAGTCCTTCGAAAGGATATGATGAAAAAAATTTTCAAAATATTTAAGTTGTTTTGGACATTTTTATAGACAGAGGTTAAACCACACACTAAAAACCTTACTTTTCAAGACTTAAATATGTCAAAATTCATTAAAATTATGTTGTGCAAAATATAAAACTCCTTTGAAAGAATATGATGAATAAAATTTGCAAAAAAATATTGTTTTGGTCATTTTCAAAGATTGAGTCCAAAACGCAGACTTTGTATTATGCAGTTTTGATACCCAGTTCTCATTCGCAAATTAATGTAAACACTTTAAATTGAAACAAAATACAGCATTCGTAATTTAATCAATGTGTTTCTTTATATTCGAAAAAGATGTATCTAGCAACCTGTAAACACACGAGAATAATATTATGTTTATTCGTTTTGCCTTAAAATTCCAAATATTTACGTATCCATCATACGTGATTTACTGATTGATACAACACGTAATTGACGGATGCGATCAGTAAAATACGTTTACATCCGTAAAATACGTTTACAGCCGTAAAATACGTACACATCCGTTATTCATGGATCCGTCATCGATCAGTGAAAAATCAGTCATCAATCAGTCAAAAATCCGTCATCAATCAGTCAACAATCCGTCATTAAGTAACGGCTACTGATACAAGGACTGTACTTCTCTTTAAAAGAAATGGCATGCTTGATAACAAATTCAGTAATAATAACTGAAAATCTCTCATCAATCAAATGTATTTTTTGAGAATTTGAAAAATAAAGTCTTACGTAAGGCAACACTACATCAAAAAGTATACGACTGTCAGCCTTTTCTACTGACATTTGTAACAATGGTGAAATATCATCCCGGTATAATAAAAAAAAGGCTTAAAACAAAATAATTTTTTTTTTGTAAAACACAATCACAGAGTTGTTCGTTATGCATTTATGACAATCATCAGATTTTTTTTATGTTAGAAATGTAAATTCAAAATCACGACGCTAAATACAATGTGTCTGTATTTTTGTTTTGTTTTTATCTCGTCTGTGTTATTAATTCAAAGTGGATTTTTTCAACCAAGAATATTATCAATGTTCGGTACTGATTAGCGAATTTAAAGCTTTGTATGGAAACATGAGATTTGATGAAACAGTTGTATATAATTAGCTTCTTTTGTCAGTAGTTATAAATCTATCACTTAATATAGGACCTTTTGTTACAGTACCAGAATTTTTCATTATTGTTGGAGCTGTAATTGGACTTCTAATCAATTGTATGATGAATGAGAGAATAAGCAATCGTAAGTGTATATTCTTTTTGAAAATGCTTAGTATTCAAAGCTAAAAATGGCCATTAAAATAGGAAAAGTACACAAATGAACAAATTGTTAACTCTCAGAAACTATTCTTTTTGGAATTCTACAAAACATTTTTTTTATATTATTTTATTTTATTTTATTTATATAATTTTATGTCAATTTTGACAATTTAAGCATATTGTACAATAATTCAAAATACAAACTGATAATTCGAGTTCATTTGAATTTATGACCAGACTAGCACTCACAAAATTGTAAAAGTTGAAGTGCCTTTATTTGCAAAGTTTTAATATGCTTGTTAATTTGATATTAATTACCAAACTTTTATAATTTCCATGGATGTACAGGTAAATAAGATTATGAGAACATTTATGTTAATACAAGACGAAAAGATAATCCTAAGAGATAGGACATTAAATGCATATATTAAATGTGTTTTGAAATGCTGTTTCATTAGATTTATAATTGTTTTCACATAATTACATCTTAGATTATGACAGACCGACACGTGATCAGATTGACCATGAATGGTATGATGAAACCGAGCAGTTATGAATCATTCTTGGTGAGTTATGTGATTGGTTTTCATGAGATTTTAATGAGTCTGTATAACAATACAGGAATAACATAAATATCGTGGACACCAGAACATATAAAATTCCACTTATATTTTTTGTCGTGTGACAAATTTATGTTTACATGAAAAAAGTAGTGGCCCCAAAGTATGCAAATCAGATCTGGAAAACAGATATAAAATCTGCTTTAACACACTTATGTCTGTTGTGTTTTGTTTTGCTGAAAAGATGAAATATGTCTAAACACAATGTTGGTTTAAGGTAGAGCCAAATTACCTGAATAGCAAACAAATCAACATCTTTCAATTACGGTCGTCCAAATGTTTTAATACATAACTTGTCGAAATGACCATTTGCATAATAAAGATTAAAAGTAACTTTGTCATTAAGAGTGGTGTATGGAAATACTGGAATTAATTTGCAAAAGAAAAGATAACAGTAAACACCCACAACAAGGCAAAAAATTACAATTATATATGACAATACACCTAGCAAACCATTTTATTGACTTTCAAACAGACAACGACGATAAGAATGTAAAAGAAACACAAAGGATGTTTATTTTATTTGTATTACTAAATTTCTTTTGTAAAGTCTTTTCAAATCATGTCAAGGATGTTCTCCTAAATACAGCATCCATTAATAACATCTGAAATTTCTAATAAAAACTAAATAGTGTAGAAGGAAAGCCATTTTAAGAGAGTGCTTTAGTCAGCCATTTTTTGCCGAGGTAGAAAAAGACATACCAATAAAAAATGACGAAAAATATCCAGTAAGATATCGATGCAAAAAAATTAAAAAAAATGAACGGAGTTACCAAAAATATACAAAAAGTGCAAGAGGAGGTGGCAATAAGATCGTGCTATGATTTATCGGAATGGTGAAGGAATATAACTAATAAGAAATGTTTATGATTAAAAGAAAACATGTACTACAATCTATTCAAAGACCAGTCTTATTCATTGACGGTTATGATATTTCTACACTTTATAAAACCTTTCAACATAGCATGATTAAATCCAAAATGGGACAACTTATGCAATGATCTTTTAAATTTCCATGCCTGCATTTCATTTGTTCCAACTCAAAGCAAAGATTCTTCTATAATATAAACTACAATAATCATGGACATGTGATGATATGATTAATGCACTCAATCTTTAGCATGTTTAGCTGGACAACATTTTGTCCGTTTAGGCGTATCAACAGGCCATCGGTATTCTCATGGGTACAAATAGTGCACTACTCATTGGAGATCCTTTTCTGTTCTGTTACGAACGAGACTTCATAAAAAACTTCAAAGCGAAACCAGATCAAACAGTGATAAACTTATTTATATTTTCTTCGGGATGTATATTTCTCAACAAGTCCATTCCCACGCATTGGTTCTACTATTGCCGATTTTAATTAACGTCACTTTACTATCCCAGCCAAACTTTTACAACAGGGTTACAGATTTCAAAAGTTGTTGAATATAATTAAGAAGCTTTAGAATAGATATGAACATTTAAGAAAACGAGTTTAACCCCCATCGATATTTTTGCGCATGATCAAAGTCAGAAAGATGTTGGTCATTGGCTTTTCCCTGATTAAACTTTTAGATTCTTGATATTCGGATTATTGGATGCGGTTCGTTTCCATTCAAATATTCACCTTTTTACTATTGTGGGCCATTTAGGGCCTGCTATATGGTACGAGGTTCCTTATTGTGTTGAAGACCGCACGTTGACCCCTTGATGTTTGGCTTTTGGTCGTTTAAACCTGAAAATGAGATGTTGTCTCTTTCACATTAACAAAATTTCTTTCTTTTCATGTATGATATCTAAATATGGTGTTACTTGCAAACAGTTTATTACTATGGGTTTTTCTTATAATGTTTTCACTGAAACTTTGTTAAAAGATGCCAGAAACTGATCAAAGATCTAGAAAAGCTGTGACGTAACGTACATTACTTACGAAATAGGGAATATCGTTAAAATACCATGCTTACGTCCGTTAAATTAGCTTTTAGACATATTGGTCTCTCACTGTTACTGCCGATATCTACTTTACTTTTACTTTTTTTTTACTTTTATTTTTTGCCTTGTTACTGCCGATATTATCTACTTTAATATGTGATGATTCTTGACCAAACAATTCGGGAAATTTTGAGTTTGATTTTCTTCCGTAGTGTTACAGTATTTTACCAGTAGACTAGGCTCCTTGAGCTAGCCGACAGTTTAGTGGCGAGCACCCCTTGACATATCATTCAAAATACGTATTGTCATTTACTCTACTTTCAAGATTGTTGTTATGGAGTTAGTAGTCTACCTATATTGGGTTTTATTCGTATGTATTAAACTATAGGAAAACAGGACAGATAAAGGTGAGGGGAGTTTTTGGTACCCATAAACAAGTTGACCCATACAACTGACTTTTGTTAGTGCCGGCTGCCCCGAGTTCCTATCGTTCTTTACGATTGTCTTTTATCTTATTTGCTTTTTCCTGTGTAGTACTTTGGTAGATTGTGGCAGTGATTGTAATTTTTTGCTATTGCAGATGTTTCCGGTTTTCCATTGTTTTACATTTACACTTGACCACGATGAAAACCAAAGACAAAAGGCTTTTGCAAGATAAACTTATAGTGTTTTTTTTTTCAACTTTCAGAGCTCAGCATTACATTATGTGAAATGACTAAGTAGAAATAGTATGCATAATCATCAGGAAAGTTATAGAAAACAAGAGAAAATTTAACATACTAATCAAAGAAGAAGGAAAGAAAAAAGAAAGTATATGGAATTAGATGAGAAAATCTTGTATCGGTATTACTGCGAACAAAATGGCTCAGTTTCTTTAGTATTGATTTTGTGAGGTCAAAAGAAAATTGCTAGGTGGAAATGTAATAGTGTCAGTTGAATTGCACGTTTGGGATTTATATTATGTTTTTTAAATACAGGTAGATCAAGAAGAAGATTACACAGGACAATAGAATCGAAAATAAACACGCAGTATAAAACATATTTTATCACAAAGTCATGACTCTTTGAAATATTGGACAAATTAATTTGAAACAGATTTAGATGAATTAAATATTCATACTTTCCACTATGAGTCATGCTATTTAGCTGTTGTGCAGAGTGTAATTACATTACGATTACGCAGACAGAGTTAATGTTTATTAGACGTACCGGAATGAAGAGAAGTTAGGCCTTTTATCTGATTTATCTAGGATAAAAGCAAAATATAGCCAGCAATTCTTATTCCGATATAATTTTTTTAACTTGTTTTCCATTACAGTAAGAAAACTGTACGGCAAAGATGTCGAGTAGATCAATCCATTCAGTTATCTTTGTTTAAATGATTGATAAGCATTGCTGTAGTATTTATACTCCTTGACTAATCTTTCAAAATTTCGTTTTGTCTTATTCTTTTCTATGTTTTGTTTTATTCTTTTTTTCTTTTAGATATTGGAATTGGAGCTTGTAGTCTACTTGTATCTTGTTGTATTTGTATTTTCATCGCAAAAAAGGGAAAAGGGAAATAGTAAGGGGGAGGGGTTTGATTGTACCCAAAAACAGGTTTAACCCTACCACTAGTACTGTAGCAAGTCTCGGGATCCCGAGATCCTATCGTTGTTCACGTTTGTCTGGGTTATTTCTTTTTATTAGTGTTTTTCGTGTTCCATTGTACGTGTATCATGTTATCTTTTCTTATTAAATTCAATACATTTTGTATTTGCTGACTGCAAAAGTTAAGTATAAAAGAATATGGTTAATTCACTAGCAGATATGTTTTGATCTTGTTTGGCCAATTTGATCTTATCACGATCTTGACAGGCTTAACACAGTTTTATTAAGGCAGGTTAAGATTTTGATTTGTTTTTCCAAGAATATTGATTTCAAGGACGATCAAGACATGTTAAGATAGTTCAAGATTAAACAAAATACACTTGTTAATTGCGTTCAGGAACGATCAAGACGAATTAAGTCTGTTAAGATCAGACAATATCCAGATTTTATCTTGTTTCGTCTGGACAAACTTAACCCATCTTGGGTGATCTAAACGCGGTTATCTTTTTTGATCTTGATAAACTGAACATTTCTTGATCGACCTTGAATGCAATTATCTTAAAATACAACTGGATATCTTAACCCCTTCCCGTTCACAGAGGTACCAGGTACCGGTGAAGCATTTTTGTAATTTTGAGATGCATTTAAAGCAACGTAAAACTTGTATTTTTAATGCAAAGTATTAAATTTGGTATCAATTTAAAGCTTACGATCTCAGCTTCTTACCCATGAAAAATCTTTTTGAAATTCTTTATAATTCGTATGAAATTGTAGGGAATTCACGCTCCGATATTGTAAAAAAATATTATAGTGTTACTTGAAATTTCGCCAAATTTAGCTGGTCTATTAAACAACGATTTTTCCCATATTTATGAAAACTGTTTCGTGAAAATTAACACTTGTGTACACCTTATGTTTCTGCGTTTATTCATGTAAAAACTGTGTGGATGTGCAAATCATAAGTACAAAATTTTTCACTTCATTACAACATGTGGTATTGTCGACACGTAAGGAAAGTCTGTTTTGCCGTAAATTTTATGTGTAAGATAAATGCTGCCAGATCTAGATTCAAATAGGGAAAACTTAATCGACACAAATAAGCTAAAACTTCTGATCTTTTTAAAACAACAAAAATCTTGACGATCGAGAAAGTATTTCTTATTTTATCTTCTTTTAAAGTCAGTGGTCGAAGCGTCAAAATTCACAATTTTTTTTTGAGTTGACGTCAACACATTTTACATTTTCTTTCCTACCGCCTTTTTGTTATAAAGGTTCATAAATAGAAGTTTTCCAACTTTATCTGTCTCCAATTAATGGAAATTTTTATTTTTTTCAACATAAAATACGATGTATTTTTAATTCTGTCCTCCTTTTCTCCATTTTAAGTGGAAAGAGTTGTGGTTCTTGGCGAAATTTTGAGTTGACCTTACTTCTGTCAAATTTTCTCAATATTGATATTTTTACGGTATATATTCTCTACCAAGGACAAAATCATCATTTGGTATCTATTTCTCATTTAAATTTGCTTTTACCACTTCCTTGAAATGTTGTTGTGCAAACAACTACTAACCATATTAACCTTTAGCAGATAAAAGCGGAGATATTATGTATTGGAAAATCGGTCAATCAGACAAAATATAATGGGAACACTCTCAAACAACGAATTAAGACAGTGTCTGAAACGTGAATATGGAATTTCATTTATACGTAACTAACTTGTGTCGAAATGAACTTGTAGAAACCCAAAAACACAATACAAGAAATGCATACAGCCGTACTTGTACCTGCACTTTAAGAACAATGCAATGACAAATAACAACAGTTGGGTGCAAATAAAAACATGTCAGTTACCAAAATAAAGTTGGTAGAGGCTTCTAATTTTCTCTAGTCACATTACAATAACAAGTATATGCTTAAAACAATGTTCAGTTCATCAGAAAAATCTCACTCACATTAAGTAAACAAGAAAACACAAACAAAGGGGCGAGATAAACAATCGTGAACATGTTAAAACGCTAAAAGATTTAGAAATTAGTGTGATTCAGTTACAGTGAGTCAAATACATAATTTTCCACAGCAAAGCGGAAAGGCCTTTGTTTAGGAACGCCGGTTCGGCATATTTGTAGCACGAATCCTCGATAAATGAATTCCTAGTTTTACCATGTCATTTTTCCGAGCTCAATTTTAAGTGAATAGGCACTGGATACGGTTACACAGATATGTAATAATAACGAACAATTATTGTTACACAAAAAATAATATTCGGAGTACATTGCCGGATACGAAACTGTTATTTCCTGTATATAACAATAAACTCCATGCTGTTGCTACACATTATTGTTACACAAAATATTTTGTTCATTGAGAATAAAGGTTGTGACATTTAATGTGAAATATAGATTCTCGGATATAAATTGTGGTGAAAATACTTTTTATCTTAATATTTCAATTAGCAAAGTATTGTAATACAAAATATAAAATACACATGAAAAAAATATTGGCAATACTTTGTACATTTATTTTTTACGGCATTCGCGGCAAAATCAGAAGTCGGAGAAAGGGAACATTGATCCCCGACGAAGAAATCAAACACTTGTGTAGCCCTCCATCAGGAATGCCAATACGATCAGAAAATAAGACGGTGAATATTCATGAACTCATTCTACATTATGGGGTATAGAGTTGATATGTAGCGATCGTAGTGAGTGGAATATAACGACTGGATTATTCGGGTTATCCCATGTCCGGCAATGTGCTCTGAATATTATTTTTTATGTAAGAATAATTTTTCGTTATAATAACATATTTGTGTAACCGTATTCAGTGCCAAAAAATATTGTCCTTGGAACTCGGGATCTGAAATGTTATATCCTTGCAGTTTCTGATGCAGACCCCTCCTAAAAAGAAAAAAAAAAGACGTGGATGAAATTTGTCATTCAGTGCTCGATAAAAGACCTCTGTATTTTTAATAATTCTTCCTCAGAATCATAGGAACCAAGAAATAATTTAGATACCTCAAGATATTTCTATGATTATGTAGATTTTATACAGAGGGTGGTACGGGTTTGCACTGCAGACAGAAATACAATGTCAGTTCACGTAAATGAAAAAAAAATATAATTTCGCTCTGCAATTTTATAAATTCCATTAAACAAGGCAAATACCACCTCCAATGCGAAAACACTCGAAATAAGGAGACGAAGAAAAAAAAAGGGGGAAAACACATTCCATGAAAATAACAATGTAACAGTTAAACTAGTATAATTACCATAAAGATATGGTTCGGATTCGAAGAATATTCTCGTTTGCTGGTCAGTTTCATGGTAACTTATACACATAGCGTGCTTTGTAAAAAAAATAATAAAAGTATGTGTTTTTTCTAAATATTTATTTATATGAGTTTGGAATAAGTATTTCCAACGGTGATTGTATTATTTGCTTACCTTTTCTTAAATTTTGGATTGGTACTGATCATAGTACCTTTGACCTTCGATATCAGAATATAGGTTAAGCGTGTACCCAAATAGAATTCGTAGCACACGGTACACATATTTTCAACTATGAAGAATTTAACACGAAAAAAGCGAAATTTTGAGAGAATTCATTTTCCATAACAATCTGTTACAGCCTTAAACCGAATCCCCTCAGATATAGATATGTTCAATGAAATAATTTAAGAATTAACGCATTCGTTTCACATGTTTTTGATTTCTGTGTGGTGATTCTGTATTGTGTTTTGTATTTTTAAGGGTAAGGCAGATAATATATTAACGACAAATATCAGCCAGATAAGATACAGTTTCAGAGAAACGAATTTTTATCTTTATCTATATGGTTACCAAAAGCTAGGTATTTTGATTTTGTTTCTTTACTACAGATATCACAATCTAACCGGAACCGAAAGAAAGTGACACAATAAAAATACGAAGGACAGTTACATACATAAATCTATATGAGAACTGTCCATCTCAAGATAGAATTCAGTGCACGACAGGATATTTGCAAAAAACTATAGCAAGTCGCTCCGGCGTAAATATTTATGTCGAGTCAAACCGCCTGTCACGCAATGTGACGTTAATAAAAAGTTTCAACCTTCAACTTAACTTTACTAGTGTGGAACTTGTTAAGTACAAAAACACGTAGATCGAGTTCAATTGTTAGGAGACATGGTTCTGGAGGTACATGCATGCCTCTTGAAATTCTTATGTTATTTTTAGTTAATCCAACAATATAGACCAAAAATAATTGAAAGAAAAAAAAACAGGATGTTCCGTAGTTGTGAGTTTAGATCAAGAGAGACATGATATGAGGTTCAAGTGCTATGTTCAATTAAATAATTTAAGAATTAATATTCTTACTATAGAATTATAAGTATTAATATCGTAAGTAATATTGTTCATAAATGGAAATGCTTCGCTCTTGCTCGATTTATATGCGCCAAAATATTTGTCAGTTGTGGTATGTATCAGCTCTGCATTGTTTAGCAAACTAGTAAATTCGGAGGGAAAACCTGGCAATGATGGAAGATTCACATTGCCAGGGATTTTTAGGCATATATCTCTCGGGTGCTAGGATCTAGAAGTTACACCCCTCACACATGCACATGTACTCTTGTTTCTTCAGATCAATAATTGAAAGTGATACAATATGAAGTAAATACCACCGGCTTTTGCTAATGCCGGTACCAAGTCCGGCTGTCCCGAGTTCCTATCGTTGTTTACGTTTTGTGTTTTCCCTGGCAGATGGTTGCATGTAATTTTCAGCATTGTAGATGTTTCCTGTTAGCCTCTTTTTTCATTTTTTGTAATTTTCTAAAACGAAACATATAGAGAAGAATCGTGTAATTAACGGGAATTTGAAAAAAAGAAGTAAATGACTACAAATTTGAAAAAAGACGTAAATGACTTCAAATTTCAATAACTGGCTACAATCCGCCAGAGAACAGGAAAAAATACAAACGATATACGTTAACAACGATAGGAACCTAGGGCAGCTCGACTTGGTACAATGCGCTAGCACCAAGAAAATCTAGCGTTATGGTTGAAAAGGTTTTGGGGTAACGAAACCTCCCCTTCTTCGATCTTCCGTTTATCTTCAATGCATCGTTTAGTTTTAAATATACATATTCCAAACTTAACATGAATAATGCTAAAAGACAGATCCATGGAATTCCCATAGCCGGTGTACCAAGTTGCTGCGGGGTACAGGAAGACTGAGATAGTGACAAGTGATGTACATGTATACATTTCCCCTTGAATAAAGTCTATCGCATCAATTATCTACAGTAGCTAAAGATTAAGGAATATATATAACCTCCTTGAATAAAGCAAAGTTCACTTAGCAAGGTCATTAACTTCTGTAATTATTGATTGCATTTCAAAAATATGCGCAAGAAAAGGATTATGATGTGAGAAAGGTACTACCAAAAAGTTGGCCATCCAATGATTTTACAAAATAAGGTAAAATAATTATTGGAATATCATACAAAAGGCAAGCGATGCCGGGATTGGAATATTTCATGCTCGGGAATTCGGGATTTCATAATCTAAGCCCGGGATTTCGGGAAATAAAATCGGACATTTCATCGGTTTTAACAGCCTACTGTGTTATTCATATGAGAAAATATAATCGTCATTTACAGCTCCTTTTGCTAGAGGAAACTTGTTTTTGGCTGCAGAAATTCATTGGGTGCTGAGTTTTGTATGTATTTCTAACAGGAAACTCACATTTGGAGGAACCTAGGTTTTTTGACTGCAAAACGTAGTTGCTGTTGCAGAGGAAAACTCAAAATTGCTGGAGGAAACTTATCTGCGGAAACTCATTGTATGCGTGCAGAGCTTTATGTCTATTTCTACGGATAAACCCACGTTTGCTGTAGAAGAGTCGAGTTTGGTCTAGGAAACCTTACTTTTGATTCTTAGCAGGAAAAAAACTTGGGTTTAGCCCCAGAAAGTCATTGGATGCTGAACTTTGTGCATATTTCTTAGAGGAAAAATCATATTAGCTGTAGGAAAGCCACATTTAGTCAAGGAAACCCTAGGTTTCCTGTGAGGAAAACCTGGCTTTCCTGTTGAATAAAACTGGGTTTTTATACATTTTGGTGAATCCCTCTTGCCATACAGAAATACAAAGTTGAATTTAAAGAATCGAAAATCCTACCACAGGATATTACATGTATATACTATCAAATTAATTTAACTTACTACAATATGTATTGAAATCACAGAGAAATCATTTATCTGAAATAATTTACACTTATAGCCGGTTTGACCTTGACTTTGATGACCTATGATATCATAAAAATCTCGCTCTCTTGGTCATTTGCTAATTCTCAATTTCAAATACATTTAAATCAAAGACAACCATACTAACTATTGAAAATATGCATTGAAAAGAATGTTGCAGTTGTTTGTCATGTTCTCCAAGGATATTTTTGATAAAAAAATACTGTTGCCATGGAGATTATTGCAATATTTTGATTGACACGGTGTAGGTTTCAATGGTTTGAATTTAAACGACGTCTTCTGAGCACTTAATATTACTTTTTACACAAAGAAAATATTTTTTAAGAACTGATTGAACAAGCAAACAGTGCAACATTGCTTAAGTTTCCCTTTTCCGTTAGGTATACGTTGGTTACCATAGCAACCAAAATAAACAAAACACACCACAGATATCTTTTAACCTTAAATTGCATCTTACAATATTGCAGGAAGTTGGAATGTCATAACTTGCCGGAATACACAATAAAGTATATCAATTCTGCACCAATTTACCGTTTATTCCGAATATACTACACGTTGCCTAGCATATATATATATATTCTATACAGATTTCAAGCAAATTATTGTGTCATTTGCAACATCTATACTTGTAGATACTATTCCTAAAGAGAACAATACCTATTTACACTGAACGAAAAAATTTCGAAATTATCTGTTAAGCTTAAAATCTAAAAGGCGGCAAAAAAAAAGTCAATATGGCATGGATGTGCTGAGCTGTCACGTGACTGGTTGCCATAGTAACAACAAAATTAAATATTCACAGAATACCTTTTGACATTTATTCTACAATGATATCATTTTTGTAAATATGAGAAACAAATTCTTTTTTTGCTGGGCTTATGTGTAAACATTTGCTTTTTGCTGTATTTTTTTACTTAAATTACCCTGAATGGGAAAGGGTTAAACAGTCTAAACAAAATTATATGTTAAGCTTGTCAAGATCATGATAAGATCAAAATTGTCAAACAAGGTCATATTATCTGTGCTAGTGTAAATGCACATGAGACAGACATCTGCAAATGCATGCTAAACCAAACAATTAAACAACGCTTTCATTATTGTTTTCTTCCCAAAGTTATCATGACGCTTTTGTATCTATAATAGTTCTAGACGACCTCTAGGCACTGGATTAAGTGGAATTCATTGCGAAATTTTGTTCGGTATTTATGGATGCAGAATCGCCAACCAAGACAAGATGAACTGTAAAAAAAATGTTGTCACAAACACAGTTTATTTATACAATGCATTCATACGGGGGAAAATCTTATCATAATTCAGCTTATTCTTTCTGTTTGTACAAATGTATCCCTATTACTACATACTTATGATCAATTCATTGTTGTTATATATAAAGTAAGCATTTTACCTTATTCACATTTTCTGGTGTCTGATGGTAAGTAAAATGTATGTTTGTTTTGCAAATAAAGGAAATAAGAAAAAGAAGGGAAACGGGGAATGTGTTAAAGAGACAACGACCCTAAGGGGAGCAAAAACAACTCAAAGCCACCATAAGATCTTCAATGAACGGTGCGGAAACCCCACATCCAACGGCAGGCCGGAGTCGGCCCCTAAATAAAAGAGTAATCAAGTTCAGCGAAATAAGCATCTTCCTAGACATCGATAGACATAAAGTGAACTAACTAGAAAACAGACAAGACACACAAAGGCTTAATAAATTTCCTGACTTAGAACAGGCGCAAACCTGCTGCGGCGGGGTTAAACTAGTTTTATTGGGCCCAAACCTTCCCCCTTTAGCCAATGTGATAAATAAAAAAACGATCGTAACAACAGTAAAATTCAGTTGGCAACAGGACTGAGTCAACTGTGAAAAATGAAACTGAAAGAACTAAATATACGGACATAAACATGAAATCACAAGAGATTACTAGCAGTTAACTGACATGCCAGCTCCAGACCCATTACCAAACAACGGCAGTAGAATACCGAAGGAACAAGCAAGGGAAGCGATGACTACAAAAATCGAAGTCCAAAGACATGGCAGAAACGGTAACAGATAAAAACAAAGACAAAACAAGGACGTGAGACAGCTACAATGCACGGAAATAAAAAGATAACATTAAGAACTAAGGCACTCATAGTGTGAACTCCCATGAAAACCGGGAGTGACATCAGGTGCTCCGGAAGGGTAAGCATGTCCTGCCCCGCTAGCGACACCCGTCACACTATCAGTGAGGCATATAGTATTTTGAAATGTCTGTTTGGTAGCGGATTGGTAAATGTCATTTTCTAACCCTTAGACAATAAACCAATGAAATCCATGACACATGTTACTTCTCTAACTGACAAATTAAGTTATGTACCCTCAGTATACAGCTTCCATCAAGATCCCTTCCTATGAATGATTTCATGTATATACATGTACCGGAATACATAACCCGTGTCCATGCAATACTGATTTTTAGAAATTTAGAATTTGTATAGTTAAAATGCAAAGACCCTATCAAAAAATCAATGTTAATACCAAAGAAGGCCATACGTAATGACTCGACGACAATACCGTAATTATAACCCTTATGAATTAGACGATTTAAAGGTTTTATATGTTTGTTAGGCGAGTGTAAGTATTTTTTACTTAAATGTAAAACAGTCTGATCTGAAGGTTAACCTTAATTTAGCGTAGCGATACCATTTTCTAGTTTTTATATTATACCACTTTAGCTTTCAAACAACATTTTGATTGTGTACCATTTTTAAAAATTTGCATACACTGAACGTGACTATTTATACCACTAAAATGGTGCAATGTGCGTTGTTATTTAAAAAGACATGCAAAGAAAATGTATAACAAAAAAAAACTGGTTTTTTTTGCAAGGAAGAAACATAAAGAATTTAAATACTGCTAATTTGTCGTCCAAAATGCACAAAAATATAAATGATGGACAAAAACGGTCGTAATAGCATTGACGCGTTTGTTTAGTATTGCATGTAATACAGATCTTAATGCATATTAATTATGCTTGGTATAGATGTTAAATATATCACATGAGGAAGATCTGCAGATAAAAAGGGGTACAACAAGGAATTACCTAAATACATTTCAGGCAGGTCAAATTGGTGGATCAGCACTAGCTCTTGTAATTTTCAATAGATACATCACATATGATACGTACCATGCGTGCCTATCCAGATACATCTTGTATGAAAATCTTGAAAAGGAACAAATAATGATAAATGCATATTTTTTACACTAAGGAGACATGTGATGTCAGAAACATTGAATTCATAGTAATTTCGCTTTTTAGTTATTTGCTACCACTGGGTCGATGTTTCTGCTTCTGGACTGCTTGTCCCCGGGGATATTCACTAAGCCAGTGGTCAATACTTTGCTACTAACCCGAAAGCCAATTGGATTTGAAAAATTGAAATATCTTAATTGCTTAAAATTAAGGAGTATCTTTGTTCTCAGTTGGTTTTGGTTTGCCATTAAGATTTTTTTTGGTTATTTGTGCTCTATCACAAATTCTTTGTGGGTAGACTTCCAAATAATTTTAATTCGATCTGCACTGAAATGACATTAATTGTCGATATTGCTATATGCATACACTAAATATACAGTAACTTCGGTATGTATATTTAGTTATTTCACAAGCATGGTCAACCCTATGCTTGAGGTCAATGATATGAAAAACTCAAAAAAGAAGGAACAAAATAAGAAAAACAAGCAAACAATTATGACCAATGTAACATAGCTTTGTAAGGTGGAAATATCAATATATATTGCAAAAATCGATTTCAGACATTTGCTAATTTTCACAACTTTTACAACTTTAATTCAATTATATGATCTGCTTTTCCGTTTCCCGTGGTTTCGGTTTGTGCTTCTTATCGAAGACAAACATGTAAAAACATGTAAAAAGATATTGAAAATACATATGAAAAGGTATTCTAAGGAATGTTTAAAATAATAGGACAAATGACAAAGGAGAACTGAAATACAATACACGATTAAATAGCCGTTTTCAGACATATCTTAATAGTTACTTTATATACGAAAACACAATAACATCATAAAATCTAATGAATAATTCAATTAACATGATCAAATAAACATGTGTCTTAACAAAAACATTGAACTGGAAAAAATCGATTTTCAGACTTTGAAGTGTCCATTTTGTCATATCAAATCAAGTTTATAACTTGTCAAATGAATAGAAACCGGCACTTTTTGCTAAAAAAAATATTTTGCATTTCTTAATGTTTCTCTCTCTCTTTCTCTCTCTCATCAAAAAAAAAAGAAAAAAAATTGAAATAATATGCATCTGATTGTGAAAATGTCTTTCAGACAACAAGTTCCATTATTTTTCAACAACTGAGATGCAAAGGAGTGTAAGAATAAAAATATCGACATAATAAAGAAGATCTGAAATCCAAGGTACAAAAAACTAAACAAAGCTACCGAAAAGAATACTTTTTGTAATGATTCAGACTTGGTAGAATAAAGGGTGGGTTGCTCCTGCGTTATGGAGTGCAATACTTCCTCTTCCAATGTGATTGTGTCCGGAAAAAACTTCGCATGCAGAAAAAATGACATGTTGTAACCTAGGAATGGGAATGTAGGAATGTGCTTGTTAAGATAGATATGAGTTCATTTATAACGTTGTTGTTTCGTTCTTTAGTAATTACAATACCATAAAAGTGTTCACATCAATTTAAAAGATTTGTATGGCACTTTCATGCCTTTAAATGTAAATGTTCGCAATTTGCGAGTTCATATCAGTGTGGAGAAGAAAACAAGAAACACTTACAAAGGCTGAAAATAACAATCAAATGCCACAATCTACGAGGTAACTGCAAAAGAAAAACCATAAAAAGGCACAAGGCAAGCGTTGGCAACGATAGAACTCGGGATAGCCGGACTTGGTACCGGCACAAGCGAGAGCTACCAGAAGGTTTAAACCGGCTTATGGATATCCAAATCTCTTCTTTCTATTTCCCGTTTTCCTAAAGTATAAAAAGCATGCAAATAAAACCCAATACAGGTAAACTACTAAATCTGAGACCACAATCTTGAGAAGGAAAGAATAAGACAACACGTAATTTACACAGCAAATATTTGAAATTGAAACAAAACTGATAGGTCATCGCATTAGAGAATTTGAATTTCAATTTGAATTCAAAATTGAACATATGTAATTTGAAATCGTAATTACGTTATAGGGCATATTGACACATGATATTCTGATGATTCCGTTCAATTTGCTTTTGGATTCAATAACGTGAAAATTTTACAGCTAAACTTGCTTCTGACTGATACTGACGTCTACTGAAATCGATGATGATTCATTAAAAACCTTTCAGGAAGTTTTGAGTTTGATATATCTTCCATAGTTCGATGGTGCATTAGCAGCAGACTAAGCTTCTTGAGTTAGACGGCAGTTTAGCGGCAAGACCTCCTTAACACATCTTTCTAAATTGTGTTTTGTCTTATCCTTTTTTCAGGAGTTGGAGTTGGTAGACAACCTGCATTGGGTTTTATTTGTATATATTAATATGATAAAGGACAACAGGATATAGAGAGAATCAATACATGTTTAATATACATTTGCTAAGCTCATTGTTGAAGTCCTTGTAGTGACTTCAAGATCAATAACAACAATAACAGCGTTGTTCTCTTGCAATTTAACCATTTATTTGTAGAGACTTTGCCTCATGTGCATTTACTCCACATTCCTTCATTGATTTCTGTAAATTCTATTTCTTGTTGATCTATATTCATTTTCATCATAAAGGTAGACATTAATAAGGCAACCAAATGAAGGAAGGAACTGCTGATTTCATAAATAAAAAATGGCTTAGACAGACAGCTTACATACAAAAATAGAACAATAAAAATAAAAAAAAATAGGAGATTCAACATTACATATACAAGTGTTTTTATACATGACTGAAGTTCTATTTGACTTCGATATAATCATGACTTTCTTCCTCTATTTGGTCTTTTTCCTGCTCATTAACATCCATTACAACATCTAAATAGGGATTGTTTTCAACAACTTCATCGTAATGAGATCTTATTGTGTTATACATTCTAGGTGTATTGTCTTCAATTGCCCCAAAATATCTAGAAAGACGTTGCAATATATGAAATTATAAAGATTCACATTCATATAAAACACTTGTTTTTTTGGAATAGAAATGAATTAATGTGATGTAACTGAAAGTGAATGGCTAAATAAACTTTTATTTATGACGTTTAGTATCTCTATAAATCAAAAGAAGAGTTTAAACAAGTGGACTAACCGATTCTTCATCCGATTCTTACACCATATGTATCTAGGATTCAGTTTTCCTTCTGAGTAGTGTTAAATTCGCTTTCTAAGAGTTAATATCAATAATAATTTCCCTTTACTTCCCCTTTTTGAATAGTGTAATACAAAAAAATAGAATTTATTTTCCTTTGGTGTTTTTGTGCAGAGGAGCATAAAATTATCCTTGTTATGTTTACACAATTATTACGAATTATGTCAATTTTAAGTAGCACATTTGACAGTAATATCAAATTTCTGTTTCATTCCTTGATTTTATAATATTCATTGATTATGGACGTTTGAATTCTATGCTATATATCAAACCTGATGATGATTACTTGGCAATTATGAGCATTCCCTATTTTGGCAGATGTATACCTACCTAACTAGTGTATGGTGTGCATGCTTCACAGTTGACTTGTTACTGTAAAGCTAGTCCATACGTTCATACGTTGATTTTTTGAAAGAGCAAAAACATTTTGTGAGAAACTGCTAAAGCAAGGATACAATTAGCCTTTATTTCTCTTGATTCTACAATTACTGGCAGACACTGTGACATCGCAGATAGATATGAAATATTTGATTCATAACTTATAACGGATATTTTCAGCCAGCAAGATTTACGTCTTCCCAAACATGATATTCCTTATTTTGAAAATAGATCTTTTTTATTAGTTGTTCACCTTCGATTTCTGGTCTTCCGAAGTTTTGATTTTATCCACACTGATGCGGCATAAAAATTGATAAGAGGAAGCAACTACCATCACAATTACTTGATACAATGTTCAAGGTAACTACACAGAAAAAAAAACCAATAAGACACAAATAAGACAAACGTTAACAACGATAGGAACTCGGGACAACCGGACTAGGTTCCAGCATAAGCAAAAGCCAGCGGAAAGATAAAACCTGCTTATGGGTACCCAAACATACCCTTTTCCGTCCCGTTTCCCTGTACGAATAAGACCTAAAACAGGTAGACTACTAGTTCCATGACAACTATCTTGAAAGGAAAATAATGACAATACGTAATTTTGAAAGATGGGTCAAGGGGTGCACTACCTGAAGGAGCCAAGTCTGCTGGTAAAAAACTGTCACCTTCCGGAAGAAAATTAAGATCCTCATATATTTCAGCAGACATCGGCAGTATCAGTGAGAGGCCAGTACGTGTGAAAACTTTTCAGGTCGATAGATATCAACGGTAAATTAACGGATATTGCATAATATCTTATCCCCTACTACGTAAAAAATGTAAGTTACGTCCCAGCTTTTCTGGATTTTCAATCAGTTTCTGGCATAACCTTCCCTTTTACCACATATTTGAGTTTTGACTTTAACAGAGTCAATTATGATAGTTAGACCAAGAAAAGGGCAGTATTTGGAACCATAGTTTGCTTTATTTAATTTCAGTTATTTTGGGTATGCGATGCCTTCCTAATATAAAAACCTGGGATTGTCAATACTTAGGATATCGTCAATATACCTGATGTTATCATTGAAAATAGATTTAAGTTTATCTTTAAGCAATCTTTGCTTTTTGATAGAACAAATGAACTGCAAACCAGAAAATAAAAAATAACATTTATGGTAATAGAACTAGATTGAGGGAGATAATTAACTTAATCAGTAAAACGTTGAAACACTCACTTTAATCGATAGCTTTGAATCATTTACGTGAAAAAGATTTTAAATTATCTGTGTTACTTAGAAGCTTATAATATATTTATGAAAATTATTTAAACAAACATACAGATGATTTTTAGAGTTATGTCTCTTAACCTAGGTCTACCTAGGTCTACCTCCTAAATAAGTTATCCCATTTTGAATGTTATCAAATTATATGAAAGGGTTGTAAAAAGTGTGGAAAAATCATATCTGGCGGTGGATGAGAATGGTCTTTGAAATGATTGCAGTCTATCTAAAACTTCAATAGAATTTTTCATACTCAAGAAGTAATTTACACAGGAATTTTGTTACGATTTTTCACCATATTTAATAACCAACTCCTTGATACAAGTAAGTGAACAAGTTAAACAAGTTAAACGGATGAATAAATAAGTAGTAAAAAACTAACGATTCTATTTATAAACAGCTTTGGAGTTGACTCAATATAAATGTCTTTATTATGTTTGTAAAAACAATATTCTGTTAGTCACTTTGGTATCAGTTTTATCTTTAAACAAATTTAGAGCATGATTGCCTGCACTTTCTTGTTTGCAACATTTTTTTCAATACTTGGTTGCTGCGTCATTGATTCTATTAAAACATGCTTGCCAGTTTATATTTAGAAGGTGGGCGATATTTAAGCCCTTTACTAAAGAATTGTCGAACTTCTTTATCTACAATGATGTTAAAACTCCCTGTTAGTATATGTCCGCAAGGGTCATAGCGATATGACTAAGTGGAACAGTCTCAGCTGCTAGGGTAGTGTTTCTTGAAATCAACATTTAATTTTCAAAAAAATGCTTAACGTGTGACCTGGTTTGTCGAATCTAGGATAAAGCCGATGAATGCAGAAATAACGGCAGTAGAATACCGAAGGAACAAAGGAGTGAAATTCAAAAAATCAAAGTCCAAAGACACGGCCAAAACGAGAACACAGAAAACAATGAAGTTATACACAAAAAAACAACGACGTTAGACAGATACAAAGCACAGAAACAGAGATTACAACATTCAAAACAAAGGCACTCACAGTGTGAACTCCAGGGAAACTGAGAGTGAAATCAGGTGCTCCGGAAGAGTAAGCATGTTCTGCTCTGTTCCGGGAAAATGTCAAAGTCGGTAGTCAAATCCTCGAAGACTTGAATCTAACTGAAAATGTCCACTTTCATTAGGGATACTGACACATCATATCTTTTAATGATGTTATGGCGACGGCCATAGAATTTCTTGAGGGATGTAATTAACATAGATTGAACAAATCCCTGACTAAGCAGCTTTTGGGACAGTGCATTTGCTCTGTTAAAAAAAATCACTGTACAAACTACACGCTCGACAGTAACGAATCAACTGTAAAATGTACACTCCATAGGCTGGAGAGGTAGGTATATTGCTGCTAAGAAAGGGAAAATTCACAATTGGAAAGATAAAATCATCACGCTTGTCATATAGCTTAGATATCAAACGTCCATTTTTGTCAATATACAATGAAAGATCTAGGTACGAAACTGAAGTAGGTGTTTCAGTTGTTTCTTTAATTTCAAGTTCATTTGGATAGATCTTATGTGAATACTCCTTAAATTTAGGATTATTAAGAGAAAGTACATCGTCTATGTAGCGGAAGCAGAAATTAAAGGACTGGGCTAAATGTTTTTGTTTTCTTTGAATAAGCCCTTGTAAAAACTTGGCCTCGTACGAGTAAAGGAAAAGGTCAGCTAAAAGCGGCGCACAGTTTGTTCCAATAGGAATCCCTTTTGTCTGTTGGAAAACACGACCTCCGAATTCGACAAAAATATCGTCGATCAGAAATTCTAACATTTTGATTACGTCAGTCTTAGTGTACTTCTTGTTTGAATCAGTGTGGTTCTTAACAAAATATGTCTTGCCTTTCCCTATAACTAAATAGGTGTATCTGCGTTCTCCATTTTTTTGTGCAGAAACTACTGTTTTCAGTTTATTGTGTGGCAGGGTTGTATAAAGTGTAGAAAAGTCAAAAGTTTGAATGCTGTGGCAATGGGTAAGACTTGATTAGAATAGCTGTTCAAGGAGATCTTTTGAATTTATAAGAATCCACATTTGATTCACGCCGCTTGTGGAGTGAGCTTTATGACAGTAATTTTTCAGGCCATCTCTGACTGCGGTCAACAAAGTAGTGAGGAGCTGTGAAAGTGGTGCATCTGGTGCATCTGGAAGACCCTACAATGAATATCTGTTTGTATTGATTCTTAAGAAGTTTAGGCACCCAGTAGATGTAAGGGAGTTGATTGTTTTCATCATAAGCTTTTATGCCAACTAATGCTAACACTGAAGTGTGATTTTTTTACAATCTCATCTCTCGATATTGTAGAAGGGGTATAAGTAGGGTTTCCAGATGAACTGTCGATGCCCATCTCCTCACAAAGCAGTCGAGATAGTGTTTCTTACACACAAACAGTATGTTGTTAGAAGCTTTGTCTGCAGAGACGATGACGTAATTTTCATGGAGGCTGGACAAAGTTCTAACTACAAGGGGATCTTCAAATATACTGGGATTTCTGGATTTCATAGCTGTTTTTAAGCGCCGGATGCGATTTACAATTAATGACTTTATGGACCTGACCCAGTTGGACAATGTCTCAACGTCATCTTTTTCTTTCTTTGCCCACTTCCTACTTCCTAGCATGGTACTCAACTGCATCCATCAAAATCTTGAAGTTGCACTTCCCTTTGATGTGCTGCAGCTCACGAAATTTGGGACCTTTTGAGAAGATATCTCGTAGTTTCAGGTTATCTACGATATCTATGTCACAAGTTATAACGTGGCCTGCCGGACTATGATTGAATGGGGAATAGGAGCAACCACAATCAGGTGGTTTTGCTTTAAAGTCATCAATTTGGAAGTCATGCAATACCCGTTCATAATTGAAAATGGAATTTGCAGTTGGTTTAGTGTAGGAATATGAGATAAGTGGAACTGACTGATCATTTAAATAAGGAGGAATGTTTAATGTCACTGTTTTGCTGTGTAGAATGTTAGCAAGATTTATAGCGTCCAAGCCTTTATTGGCGAATTTAATTTTGATAAATGTCCGGTTTTCAGGTTTGTTGGCGGATGTGGTGACAGGCTTGAACAGTCGTTGGTTAGATATATCCAAAACAATCGCTGTTAATTTGGATTCTAGGGAATGGCTATCAGTTACGGATGATGCTAAACATGTTTTGTAGAAGGAATGAAGGTTTGAGAGTGGCAAGGAATACAGTTTGGTACGAATGTGATGAATACCTAGAGGAATGGTCATGAACGGAACCATCAATAATTTTAGAACTTTCCTAGAGCAGATTTTAAACCGACATAGTTTCGCATTCCAAAGACATTTCATAAAGTTGTGGTACAGGAATTGTACAAAGATTGATGAACAAGCCAAGACATTCCTAGAGCAGACTGTAAACCGACACATTTTCACAATCAAGGACATTTTATGAAGTTGTTGTGCAGGAATTGTATAAAGATTGGTGAACAAGCCATGCCGTCCATTGTTTTTGAAAACAGTATATAGATCTTTAATATTTACGAGATTTTAATGTTTGTTTTTCATACTTTAATTCAATCTTCGACCATGTGACCTGCGATGGCGTAATTTCTTAGAAGAAATACCCATGATTTCAATAGAAGCGAATTGAGAAATGTTTCCCTTGTCGAAGATGTTGTCATTTGACAACAGAGGATAAGCTATGTGTAGTTTTTTATCCAAGACTGTTCACATTCACTTCTGGCTCTTTAAAATTCTCAATTTGATTGATTAATTGTCTAAATGGCCATATACAGAAAATAAATTTACAATAATATCATTATTTTGTTATTTGTTACCACTGGGTCGATGCCAATGCTGGTAGAGGGTATTCACCAGCTCAGTAGTCTGTTACTCTGGTGATGGCCCGAAACCGATTTTTTGGAAACTAACAATATGTAAATTAGAAAACTTTGTTTAAACTTAACTCAAGCAAAGCTCTGTCCTTAGCTGAGTTTGGCTTTCTATTTAGATCCTTTTGATGATTTGTCCACTCTCAGCCTCTGCACATCCTTCAATTTCTTGATTTCCAAAATTTTGCACTATTGAGACATAAATTGTCGAAATAGCCGTATGCAGAAAATAAATTCACAATAACTTCGGTATTTTGTTATTTATAACCGATGGCTTGATGTCGATGCTGGAGGATTATTAGTTAACGGGGGTATTTTACAGCCCAGTAGTCCATTTCTTCTTGCTGGCCCGAAAACCGATTTTGTTGGAAACTAGCAAAAAAAATGTATAAAACTAAGGAGTTTTGCAAAGCTCTCACCCTAGCTCTCAGTTCTGCAAAACTCTCACCCTAGCTATGTTTGGCTTTCTACTTAGATCCATTTGGTTACAGGCATTTGTTCTCTTGCATCCTCGGTCCAACTTTCGATTTCTTGATTTCCAATATTTTGATTTTATATGCACTGATGGGACATAAGTTGTCGAAATGGCCACAAGAAATGAATTCACTATAACTTCGATATTTTGTTATTTGACTTTACCCTGGATTGACACACTGACAGTGCAGTTAAATTTGTTACTGCTGTAGTATTGAGTGCTATTTTTTCATGTTTGTTTGTTTTGTTGATGTACGTGTTATAACTTTGGTTTTCCGTCTTCTGCTGGTCTCTTTTATGCTTTATCTCTTGACTTTAATTCATGTAATCTACTTCCGGTATGTCGTTTCTTTGATATAATTAATAGTCCGATACTTATTTGACTTATTTTTTAAGAGAAACCCAAAAATTAATTATAACATTCAGTTTTCGCATGCAAAGTTCGATTCTTTTTAGTTTTTTTCATCTTTTTAAGAAAAAACACAAAAACTCTGTATTATGCTTACATTTGCCTTGTTCGTGATACAGTTCTTAGAACATCTGTAAAATAAAAAGTAGATAGAGAGATTTAGTAAAATTGAAGTACAATAGTATAATCAAATACCAACAGTCCACATGAATTTCTTCTGACTCCGAGCAAATGAACAATTTTTTTTTTCATTGGTCAATAGTACCTGTAAAGAGAATATCTGCATATACAACTATTTGTGCAACTCTTTGAGGTTGTGCTCTGACGATGTTGTATTCTTTGTATATATAATTGGGGTGTACATCGTCAAAAGCAAATGTTGACTGCATAATGTTCAGTAGGTTTTCTATGGTGCAAATTTCAGTAGCATATCCGTATCCCTTTCCGGCATACAGTCACTACCTGAACATTAGAAATAATTATAAAGTAAGTCATTGTAAATGAAAAGAAATACTAAAATGATAATGAAAGCACTTAGTTTTTCTTAAAAGATATGGTATTTTTTGGTAAGTAAGATGAACGATTTATGATTAAATTTACAAAATTCCTGTTGTATTTAAATAATGCTATTGATTCTATGGTTTTCTCCCATAGTTGAGCCGGTTTGGAAATTTTTTCCCCGCTAAGTACAGAACCGGGAGTTAAGGAAAGATATTATTATTTCGGATGGTTTCGATCCTTTCAATTGTCCTTTATTTTTTGTGTCTTAATAAATTAAGTCACATGTATTAGCTGTATGTTAATTGGTAACGCAATTTAATTCATCATGTTGATAATAACTTCCCATGATGTATGATTTTCAAGTTATTATCATCGCGTATATTTGAAAGACATATCATTTAGTCTGCAAATATCCGAAATATTTGTTTTTGTTTCTGTTTTATTTGAGCTAGACTTTTTTGTGCACTGTCGGTTTGCTCATAGTTAAAGGCGTCATGGTAACTTCAAGATAACAAAGAACAACTAAAGTACTTGCAATATCTAAATTTATGTGTTTCTGCATTTTTGATTTGATCTTACTGAAGAGACATAAATTGTCGAAATGCGTATATGTAGAAGTCAAATTCGCAGTTACTTCAGAACTTGGCTATTACAACATATTTGAAAAAATTGTAAATTTAAAAATTTAATTTTTAAATTGAGACTAGGCACTGTAGACGGTCTTCGTTTAAAGACAGTTTAGGTGTAAATAAATGCTTCAGAAGATATATTCCATGTTCAACTTTCACAAAGATAACGGTATAACTAACATTCGAGGAACTGACTATTATTTTTGTCGAACTAATAATTACAGTAGAATTTTTGATTTTATAGAAATACCTTCGAATTCAAAATGATGAAATTCTATATGAGTCAAAATGTTTGGTTCAATTTGTTTGGTGATGTACAAAACAATGTAGCCTTCGAGCCCACTTTAAAAAAATTACTTATACTATCCTAATTTATATTTATTACGTCAAAATACTGGAGCTATTATGTAGGCGTTTGATTGAGGAGGATTTACTTATTACTCTTCCATAAGGTTACAATAAACTATTGGAATCAATGTTCTTCTCCATGACATGAAAAGATGAGACAATCCATATTTAAAAAAAATGGTCGTAAAGGTCAGTGCTGAGCCTTGACAATTATGTTTTGTCTGAAACCGTGATCATTTTTCAGTTGAAGCATGGCAAATTAATACTAGTTTGTCATAAGTATAGATTTTTGTATACCCTGTTGTCAGATGTACATTTTTTGATTTTATTTATACAGGATTGTCACGAGTTGTTAATAACTCTAGAAAAGCAATGGTAACCTCGATAGATATTAAGTCGATAAATATTTCTTATTCCTGAATCAGTTTTGAGATTATAAAAAAATCATTTGTTTTATTCGGTATAACTGTAAATGTTACTATTTTCAGCTGTGGAAAAATAAATGTTGTATTGTAACCATAAGCTAATTATAAATCATTTTAAAACTTACGTGTTCTGGATATTTTAGTTGCAAGAAAAGTTGTTACTACAACAGCAAATATGACGGCGGAAATTAAAAACAACACCAGCAGCAAACTTCGAATATGAAATGATCTCCGACCTGTGAAAATGATTAATTTTCAAATTTACTTGTAGATGGGAGTGGGCAATTTAACCTCAACTGTTTGAAGAATTATGATGAAAGCAATTATATACAATGTAAAATATCACTTAATACTTTTATAAGAGAATATCACAACACCCATTGTATAAATTATTTAAAAAGCTAATATAAGTTTTCAAATGAGTATTCAAGAGTTAGGTCACATGTTATCACTTACCATCGGGTAATGAATATTTATAAGTACTGTTTCCATATCCATTTTGAAGAACAACCGAAATGGTATCAGTAAATGGACGACCATTATTTACACTAATATTCGCCACATATCCATCTAAGACAACTTGTTTTCCATACATTTGTAAAATGATCAACTGGTTCGATGTTTGTTGAATATATTTTGACGAGTTTGTAATACGTTCATTCTTTGCATACCACTCTGCTGCGAACGGTGGTGGAAAAGATAAAAATATTGCTGATAATGTAAACTTCGTTGTCATATCTTTTAGTGTTTTAACTATAACCGGTGACCCTGTCATAAAATGTATAAACACAAAATTACATTTAACTTGTAGTTATACAAACTTCGAAAATGTTTACCTTAAATTATTTGATTTGACTGTCTAAAATGTTCAACTCCTCAATAAATCTGAAATTCCCGATTAAAAAACATCTACATTTTTCAATGCAATTTATTTCGAAAATAGTCCCCAAAAATTATGACTTATAAATGGTTAGATGAGATAAATTTTCGTAAAAATGCAATTTCGGTTAAAATTAATGTACTTACAAGTTTAAAAATCAAAGGAAACTTACAGAAGCTTTGCTGCTAATTCCTTACGAATGAGCTATAAGTTGTTGAATATTTATTCAAATAGCAATATCAACATTGAAAAGTCAGTTATTCTGATATATATTTATATGAGTTAAAATATCAAATGACGTTTAAGATATTGCTACTTATACATGTAAACGACTGTAGTGCAATTTCTTATCTTCTTTCAATAAAAAAATAATAATTTACCTTTAACTTTTAAAATGGCTGATTTTATAATCAGCTTTTCATCATTTTTTGTCGAAAAGAGTCTGCATGTATAGTTTCCCATATCTTCAAATCTGCATGCCTGTATATGTATTGATGATATGTTACCCTCTATTGTGCCGTTAATGTGTCTCAAATATGTATTCTTGTACGTATGAATCCATGTCGAAAACCTGTACCATGACGGATTTCCATGTGCAGCACACGTTATGGATATCTGCGATGACTCGTTACAAACCACGTGGTCTGGTAACTCCAGAGTAAGTTGATCTGCAGATGTAAAAATTTTCCTAAACTGATAATGTTTAGAGTCAATCTCTTATCCTACAACCCAAGAAAGTGATTGGTATTGAAAAAAAAAAAATAAACCTGGTGCACACGATTTAGCTACATGGGTTTCATAAAGTTATTAAAAAACCCTAAAATTTAATAACTCTTTAACCAATGAAGATTACATGATTCGCATGCAATCCTGATTGAGTCTTCAAATTCAGAGTACAATGTTTTACAAAGTGCTTATACAGGGCGTACAAGAATTTAAATATAAGGGTCTATTGTAGGAACCTGATAGGGTTAGAATCAGAGATATAAACATTGAGATTGCTTTTATCACCGAGGAATTTGGCTGTCCTTTGAATGCACAGATATTACGGACAGCTTACACTGCTCCCGCCATCTCTTTGTGAGACCAAATAGAAATAAAAAAGAGTGAACCACAAATTAACTTTTTATACGTAATCTGGGATTTAAGTTTATTAATTATCCGAGATTTGAACAAGTTTTCAACGATGGAATGGTAGCGGGCCAGACTCTTAACTCGTACAACCTTGATAGAAGAGGCTCGGATCCAGTGGTATTATTATATTAATTACATCTTATGTAAGTAAGCTGTATTCTGATTGGTTAATGGCCGTTGTATATTTTGGCAAATACCACCCCACCGTGGTATTTTTTCCGAAGTCATATTTGCGCTTTAATGATAGAGACATTCGGTATAATTAAACAGATATATCATGACGTCTTGGGTCTAATTGTCCCTCGCCTTTCAGGCTCTGGAAATTTTACCGACCTGCAACTTGTATTTGCAAATATCCCTCCTTATCATGATATATCTGTTTAATACTTTTTAAATTGCATGTTTAAATCTTACGACTTAAGACTTGTGACTGCTTCCCACAGGACAAAAACATTTTAGCATATTTTTCAGCAAATGAAATAGAAAATAATACAAAACATGCTTAAATACCAATCAGTGCATGAATTAGAGTGAGCAATAGTAACAAAATTCCTTTGCTATTCGAGATACTAGTCTCCGGACACATTAATCTAATCTTGATCGGAATAAAAGGTATTTCTTTAAAATATTAAGTTTCTAGTTCAGGATATCAAGTTTCTGACCCTTAAACCTTACCTCAGATCAAGATGTTAATTGCAATATTTTAAATCTCGATAGTAAAACTAACATCCCGAGGTATTCAAGTTCTCGCATAAAGCCTCACTGTCGATTAAGCATGCTTTGCAAATACTGCTTTTGATGATGATTATCATTTCAACTGGTAAATATGTGCACTTTTTGTAAATTTTGCTCAACAGAAATGACTTAAAAACAACAATAAAAGCGATGTTTCTTTGCTTGGATCTACCATGTATGGATAGAGACTTTGTCTCATGTGCATTTACTTCATATCCGTTCATTGTTTATTAATGACAAGACTTAAATTTATGCAATTTCTTTACAATCATCACTATTTAAGCATATAAATTATACTTGGTCAATTACTTTAAGCTAGGGTAATATTAAAAACCGGAAAAATAAACTATAACTTAAAATTTCAGTTTACAAAACTTGACGATAATACTAGTTCATCGACGTCATTTAATATGAAAAAAAAGAAAGGAAATGGGGTAAATGGCAAGGAGACAACATCCCATGTACAGGTTAAAACTACCAGAAACAAAACATCCAGGGTCACCGTACGGTCTTCAACACAGTGAGGAACCTCACACCATATAGTAAGCCCTAAATGGTCCCAAAAAGTAAAAAAAGTGAATAAATCAATGGAAACAAATCACATCCAATAACCCAAATATCAAAAAACTAAAATTGTATAAGAAGACAAGGACAAGCCAATGACCAACAAATTCCTTACTCAGGACAGGCGCAAAAATTGAGGTGGGGTTAAACTCGTTTTGTTGGATCCAAACCTTCCCCCTAGGTGTGGTGAATGACTAAAAAATAAAAACACAAAAAATACGCCCTACAGGCATTGCTTTGTTTTATGAGAATTTGTTGGGAACAGAGTTTTGGGACTTTGCCACTGAAAACTGTGCTGCAATTTAGTGAGTGTTATTATGTTATTATCTAGAATGATTATCAGTGTCCTTATTATTATTATTCTAATTCACAGAAATGCGAAAAATATAAAATAATAACAATTTTTGTCTGCAAATAACTTGAATAATTATTGTCTTTGCTAGGGAATTTGTTCTCTCGATTCACATTTGACTTGTAGTGAAGAAGGTCAAACTGAAATGCAATTGTGACACAAACTTTTATGCCGTATTGTGATTGGCCTAAATTAATTAAGTTTTTAGCTAAAATTTAGTTTCTAAAAACATGCAGTCCTGTATATGTTTACAATACAGATTCAAATTTCGAATTTTAAGAGACTAACAAGTTTCCTTGAATCGGTATAAATGTCTTCATTAAAGATAACAGGTCTTTTTTTCGAAAACCCCTAATCTCCATCTCTTTAGATATAAGGGATAGTTGACATTTATAGAGTCAACAAACATAAACTTAACTGGCATAGTGTTCATACAAACATTGTCATCCTTTGCCCGACAAAAAGACTAGTAGAAGACGATCACAACATTTTAACAATCACAGGGCACTCATCGAGCCAATTGTAAGAAAACTTGGCATACTAAAATTATGAGTCATGTGCACAATAAACAGGTGGTCAGAAAAAAACAATTTTAAATTACAAAAAAAAAAATAAATACATAGAGCATACTTTTTAAATCGTAAATCAATTTACTACATATAATGAAATATCTGGAGAAAAGATTGGATATAACTGTTTCTTTTCATTAAACATTAAGTCTTGGCATAAATCATATCTTTATTTAAATACTCTAGATGTTTAATCACAGTGTAATATATATTTTTTTAATTGCAGTTATATTAATATGTGTGTTAGAAATTTCTGTTTGTTGTTATAAATGATACAGCAATTTATGTTGTTCTTTATTTTACGAAAGGATATGGCGTAAATGAACATGAGACCATAACACATATGTTAAATTTGTCCTTTTTTAAATATATATATCATTTTACGATCTTTGTATACCCACCTCGGACTCTTATTTTTAATACCGACGACTTTTCCATGAAATTAGTTCTTGCTACACATTTACACAATTTCCCATCATCTAATAATGTCACTCTCAATGTAAATATTGAGATGTATGTGGTACAGTTATCAATCTTTCCTTCAAAAACATTACCACGTAGACAGTCCCATTGTATCTCAACTGTGTTTTGGTTAATGTCTACAGTACATATTAATTTGACTACTGTTTCACTCGGGAAAGGCAATGACTGGTTTGATGTTATATATGGTGTCGCTATTTCTACAATGGAAATCTGATTAAATTAACTTAATATTAAGGTGGTTCGGTAGTATTCCGCCATTTTGATAGGTGGTTCGGTAGTATTCCGCCATTTTGATTTCATATTTCATGCTTTGAAAGATATTTTATATTAAAGATATATACAAACATTCTAAAGTTTGGACAAATTTTGACAATTTTTTTCTTAAAACACAAGCAATGGGCCAATTTCTCACAGTCTAGCATTCATTTTAAACGACAAATTCAGAATAGTACATGTTCTGTAAAATTCTTTCAAAAAATTTTAAAGAAGTCACTACGAAAATTTTTCTTTTGAAAAATAATTCTATAATAAGGTCCGTGACCCCCATTTATCTCTCTCTTTTTTAGAAAGTTCCATGCAGGGCTAAGCAATATATATAATCAATAAAAAGAATTGAATATATTAAAAAAAATGATCATTTTCCTTAGCATTTCAGTAAAAAATCCCCATGTTTTAGAGAAAGATTGTGAGCTTATATGGCCCGTGACCCCAAATTTTTATTTCTTTTTTTTTTTTTTTTTTTAATTTTTGAAGTTTAATTCTGCAAACAATTGAAAAATACTGATGGTTTTTGCTTACACTCTCGAACCACCTGACAAATACCTGTAAAACAAACCTTAGTTTGCATTTCTATATTATGAACTTACAAATATGTAACTTCTCGAGACAAACGTGCTCAAATTCTGTTTCTGAATCTTACCATGCGGCCAATATCTTAAAAATAGTTTTCATTCAAATTGGTTGGGATTCAGAATTAAAGTGAAAGGTAAATTAAAATTGATTCCACAATATGTGATGTCAAGGAGTTTCACAGCTTAAAATGCATTTCCTCATATTTACTAATTATGTGTACGTCTCGGTTGTTTTATGAACACCGCCAGAATTCAGTAGTATTTGCTATTTTCAAAAATAATTTTCTTGTGATTTCCACAAATGTTCTTGTTTTTTTTTTTGAATTTATAATTAAATTTACTTGTATTAACATACTTCTTATTATTTTGATGCTAAACAATGGTATATGTTAACTATATATATCGATTTAAACTGGCGTGTATACGAAATTACTCTTTTTGAAGGCAACCTATATATAATCATGAACACCTTACAACAAAGGACGAAAAGTGCAAGTAAGTATATCTTTCCATTCATGAATTACATTTCCTCTTGTAACACTAAATTTATATGCCATAGTGTTCTTCTGATGAAGTATTTGTCTTGTCTTGTCTTGTCTTTACAACATATTGTCTGAATAGTTGGTTGAGACAAATGTTGTATCTTTTTGCCCAACACACTGCCTAAAAACAGTCTTCAGACTACAAAAAGTAAAACCATAGGCGAAGTATTTTTATTCTGAGGATGCGAATGACAACTTATTTTTACTGAAGAAGTACTGTATTTTCTTTTTATCCGAATTTTTTTTATTTGTCTGCTTAATTTGCACAAATTTTCAGTGATTAAAAATCAGTTAAAAGGACACAGAATAGCCCTGACAGAGTCACTAATTTGATATGAACCCAAAAACATGTTCAAAATTGCAACATATATGATCCTATAACAAATTAATTTACAAAATACTGATTACAAAACTTATACACATATTTTTTCACCATAAATTTTATGTAGATTTGTCCTTAAGACACTGGTGTCAAACTTGCACATATATGACCTGCTTAATATACACTGCTGTAGAAGAAAATGGCTAGATACAATTGTCAAGATTAAATTTACGGCCTCGAGAAATCATTTAAAGGGGTAAACCTGATATTTGTCAGATAACTTTTTATTGGCGTATGTAAATATGTAAATAAATAAATAAATACAATATTAGTACGTAGGGTATATATGAACAAAACTTCAATGTTTTAATAGTTTATTGAACACAGAAAATCAATTTTTATTTTCCAATGGAAATAATCATCCTATACATGGTTCATTAATTAAAGACTTTCTGTTTGTTCTTTAATGGGATAAAAAAGTAAAATTTTAGAGGGAGATAATTCTTTTTTATTTTTCTAACTATTTCATTGTTTATATATACTATATAGTACTTAATGTTTAAAAATGGTACAGTTGATTTTTTTTTATAAATTATCAAAATACATTTTGTATCTGTTAGGCAATTCTTAACAAAATGCTTGATTGTTGTTTATCTACTATCAATTTTCTCAACTGATCACGTAGGTATGTGTTTTGTTCTTCAAAAGACATCAAAAAGAACTTCATTTGAAAATACAAAGTGCTAAAAAAGAATAAAAAATTCTCGGAAATTACAATAAAATAGTTTCCGCTTATGTAGTTTTTTATGCATAGGTCGATTAAAAGCAAACAAACAATTTTTAAGGTTGGCCTTATATACTTAATTTTCTATTACCATTTATATAAAAATTATACGATTTTTAGCGGTGTTTAAGAACGAGCAAAACTTGGTGATTCCGCAACACCTAGCCGTTTCGTGTTTACTCACATTTAAAACTGATTTTGTACTATTAACACTGTATATATTAACATTATCAATTCTGTAAAATATCGTTTTTTTTTCGCTACAGATCATGACAGTTAATCATTTACACAATACGGGATTTTCGAGAAAAGAGCTTCTTTCATGTATAAAGACGGTAGTTCCATTAAGGAGGGAAACGCTTTTACCAGAATGCATTCCTGTCTGGTTCAAGCATTTGCTCATTATGAGGGCCTACTCGATTGTCATATTCTGGACATGTCGAGCATTGATTATCAAATAGCATAGAACATGAACAAAACATTCAATATTGAGATCGAAATCTGCATTATCGTGATATGTACCATGAAATCCGTTCACTAATTAGAAAATTAAAAGATTTATACACTGTGCGTTACTTAAAAGATTATGTCTTGATTTAAACATAACATGCTGCAAACACTCCTTAAACTGTGAAAAAATGCATTTGTTAAACTCATTACTAGAGATCTGTATTGATTTTAGTATAAAAATTAACCCCTGAATCTTAAAAGTGAAGAAAATTCTACTTCACGCGTCTTTCAGATCCGCAAACTTATTCGATTATGACCACGTGTATTTCTGGTGAATCTAATTGATAAATATCTGTTGAATTTCAGTTTTGGGCAAATATTGAGATTGTTAACGTTTTTGTCGGTACAATAAAGCATATCACTTTCTTACTCGTCCGTAGTTTTAGCTGCCATATTGAATCTACAAACAACCTCACCAGTTGGCACAACCAGAATATGTTCTGTACAGACGTTCTGACACACTCGATTACTGTTCAGAGCATTCGGAAACTATAATCTAGCATCATCCATGTAAAAGAAAATCGCATTGGTAACTCAAAAGATCCACATTTGTAGTTGAGTGACTAAATTTCGTCGGAAACTTTGACAGACATCGTGACTGAATAGTGGAAATCCGTAAATACGCTCTTATACTACACCATATAACTCGAACGTATATGAAACGGATGAAAATCATTTTTTTAAGGTGGTAAATATTTCTGTTCTTCCACGATTTATTACGAAAACGCACAAATACAGGAGGCATACAGTGAGTATTTAATGCAGTAAGTGCACCGTATATGTACAGGCCTTGCATCGATTAAACTGAACGTGTATGGTGTCGTATGAAAACTGCAAGTTCCGTTTCCGGTTTTTGTCATATACTTGCAGATTTCACACTGGGGTTTATGAGATTTTAAAGTCTATGAGATTTTAAAGTATGCACCGTACGACGGAAATATCTATTAATTTAACGTTTAGTACATGATCATAGGAACGAAATGATTAATTCAACTTTTAAAAGTACAATGTATTTACATGACAAGCCAATAATTATAAGTTGACGAGACAATTTGACGGGGATAGTGGGGATTGCAGTAAATTGATTTTTACCATTGAGACACAACTTCATTTTTAAAAAAAAAGTCGCAAAATGTATGCACTTGTAAACATCCAGTAGGCAGAAACACATCAACAGGCCAACATTTATGCATTTTTACTTTTTTGTAATATTTATGTGCGGGTGAAATTATGATTATTTCTATCATTAAAATAGTTCAAATCAACATTAAATGAATTCCACATTTTAATATTTTCTTGAAATCCTATAACTTCTATGGTTGTTACTGTTTTTAGGAATAGCTAGGGACATTATCACCAACCAACCAATAGAGAACCTGGTTAGAATAAATCTGTAAGCATAAGGTATTCAAGTCAAAATGACAATTTTATGACCTAACCTGACCATAGATAGCCATAAATGATCATTATTTTTAATCATAACTGTTTGCACAGCCTTGAAATCTGCAAGCATAGGGTCAGAATGATATCTAATGACTCAACCTGACCACAGATAGCCATAAATGATCATAAATATTAATCGCAACTATTTTCACAGCCATGAAATGTGCATGCATAGGGTCAGAATGACAAAACCTGACCACAGATAGCCATAAATGATCATAATTATTAATCGCAACTATTTTCGCAGCCATGAAATCTGCAAGCATAAGGTCAGAATGATATTTTAAGACCCAACCTGAACATTGATAGCAATAAATGATCATAATTATTAATTGCAACTATTTTCACAGCCATGAAATCTGCAAGCATATGGTCTGAATAACATTTTATGACAAAACCTGACCTCAGATAGCCATAAATGATCATAATTATTAATCGCAACTATTTTCACAGCCATGAAATCTGCAAGCACAGGGACTGAATAACATTTTATGACAAACCTGACCACAGATAGCCATAAATGATCATAATTATTAATATCAACTATTTCCACCCCCATGAAATCTGTAAGAATAAAGTCAGGATGACATTTTATGACCCAACTAACTTACAAACAACAATATATGGTCATTATATTTCATCAAAATTTTACCATAGATACATGAAATTTATAAGCCTTAAGTAAATCAACCAATATAACCATTGAGGGTCATGGTTAGGTGACGAAACGGTCATCAGGCTTAATTTAATTGGAAGGACCTCTTGAATATATTTCTTTATGAAATGCAATCATTAACTTCTCTTTAGTTTTTTCGCTTTGAAATTTTATTATTTAAATCCTCCAATCCATTCTCCCTCACAAATAATAATCACGCATCACGTGGAATCTACATTGGACTAACATAATCTTATAACTATAAGTCCGAGGCTGAATCAAAAGACTCAAAATGAAGGATGCTTCAAATCCATATTGATAAAGTATCTATAGAAATACAAAAGTTCTATGAGCCTATAAATGATTTTTAATGTATTTTTTACTGTAATCATGAAATCACGACCGTGATGTACTTTCAGTTTCTCTAGAGTATATCAGTTACATAAATAATTTTATCTGAAAGAAAATAAAGACCAATAGTGCTTATTGTGATAAAAAAATGTAATGTTTCGTGATATAATGTGAGATGTCACATCGCGGTTTGAATAAACAGGGGTTTCCCACACATTTTGCAATTCCGGAACTTGCAATTCTCATGCCGGAAGTTAACACGGCAAAAACCGGAACCGGAACTTGCAGTTTTCATAGACTTTAAAATCTCATACGACAACGGAACTGACAGCGGGACCCTAGAGGACAAGCACCGAATGAAACGTATTTGTAACGGTAACACATCGGACATCTACCGAATAGAACGAACAGATAACGAAAACGTACCGAACGAGGAATCGTGTAGAACGAATTTATAAAATGAATAAATACTACGTAAAACTATCGATTTAGAAAAAAATGCTATAATTTGGGTTTTTTTTTTGTTTTTTGTTTTTTGTTTTTTTTTGCTCAACAACTTATTTCACAAAGATATCAGTATGGATTGCTGGACCAAATAAATTAATTCTTGTATGTTAGGCTGTTTTTGACAATAAAGAAGCGAGTTAAAATAATGCAAGTTCAGCTAATTGATACACAAAGAAAAAAGCAAAAGCGTCGTAATGATGAATAAGTAAATTGTATTTACTTCATATGTTTTACGAAATGAATAAAGAATAAACAATTACCTTTTACTGGTTTTAAGGTTACCTTTACCATTCCTTTATCATTGTTTTGTTGACATGTCCATATCCCGAGTACATTTTTGTCATTTTCTATTGGAATTGTAAAAATTGTTTCTAGTTTTGGCACGATCTGTGTTACATTACCCTTTCTGAATAAACTATGCCTGAAACACACAGGTGGTTCTGGAAATGACACTAGGCATCCAGCTTGCTCTTTGCCGGTAGGATCATAAAAGATAATGTTGTGATAAAGATTGTCAGTTTTGCAAGATAAACTTAATACGTTATCACTAATAAACCATGTAAGGCAAATTTTACTTCGGCAAAAATGAACACCTAAAAGAAGAAATATAAGGTCTAATAATAATTCTGACTAAATTTGCAATTGCAAGCGGTAGCCGATGTCGAACCAGAAAATAAATTGGATGACTCCATCTCATTCGCAGCCTAAAAATCTATCTAGAAATAAATTTGCATCGAAATCGGACAAAGTTGAAATGTTTGCGTATTTACTTATCTTGGAAACGGCAGCCATTTTGATTTTTTCCTTTTAGTTCAAATTCCTCCCTCCGAACTTGCTGAACATTTATACAAAATATGAACAAGTTCTGTAAAGCATTTCTTGAGATATTGAATCATCACTTTTGTAAGTAAAATGGCAGTCATCTGGGAAATGGTGACCATTTTTGAAAACTTTAAACACACAGCATACAGCTTCGGATGGTGTGCACATTTTGAAATCAATTGGTACAGCCATTACAAAATAATCGCTCGGACAAAAATTATTTGAAGAATTGTTTGTCTCATAGATTCCGTCCTCTCATCTTACTGAACATTTATACAGATTAGGAACGAATTGCTCTATCTCCAATTTTTCAACGTTAATTGACAGCAATCTTGGGTATGGCGGCAATTTTGAAAATTTTAAACGCACATCATATAACTTCAGATGGTGGTCCATATTTGTGCAATGTTCGAAACATTCCAAAATAATCGCTCGGACAAAATTATTGGAAGAAGAAAAATAATCAAAAGAATAATCAAAAGAAACGTAGGATAAAAACATGTTACCCGACTACGTCTGGGGTGACATAAATATAATCAAAAGAACCTTAAAATAGCAATATGACATCCCGACGTTTTCTGCGGTAACATAATTAGCATATCTATAGCCTCAATATTGAATATAAATATTATCTCCACTTACAATATATTACTCATTTGGTACAGGGAGATGTTTCTCAATTACCGTATACCCCCCCCCCCNCCCCCTCAAAGAAAAAAAAAAACAACAACAACAACAAACAAAAAAACAAACACAACAAAACAGAAAACAAAAACAAAAAACGAGCACAAAAACAAAACGAAAACAAGAAAGAAAAAAATACAATAACGAAACCAAAACAGAAAAAAGAAAAAACAAAAACAAAAACAAAAACAAACAAACAAAAAGAATCTAAGCATTGAAAACTAACCTACTTCAGAACCATCTTCATCGGCAACACTATCTGTTTTTGTTTTATTTACAGAGTTTAAGTTAAACTAATGCTCTGTGTGTTTTTTTTTTTTCCGTTTTTCTTTGTCTATCTGATTACTTGTTATTTTGTTTTATTCTTCGTCCGTTTTTTTTTTCACAATTTGTCTGATTGATTCTTCTTATCATGCAATGCAAAAGATTCCGATCATATTCAGAAAATAAATTGACAGTAACTTCGGTTTTTGGTTATTTCTTACAACTGGGCCGATGCCTCTGCTGGTGGACTGTTAGTCCCCGAGGGTTTTCACCAACCCAGTAGTCAGTACTTCAATGCTGACTCGAAACCCGATTGAATTGAAATTTGTCATATCTAAATTTTGCAAAATTTTGTTTAAAACTAAGGAGTATCTCCCTCATGCATAGCTCTGTCTTTAGTTGAATGTTGGCTTTTCTGATTAGATCCTTTTAGTCATTTGTTTTCTATCAGATTTAACATATTTTTCGATTTATGGACTTCCACATGATTTGGTTTGATCTGCACTGATGAGACTTAAGTTGTCGAAATGCACATATGCAGAAAATAAATTGACAATAACTTCGGTGTTTTGTTATTTATTGGATTTTGCAGACTGTGCTAGTCATTGTATGCTATATAAATCTCAGAAAAACGTCATCATTTTGTATTCTCTAACATGTTTATAATGTCTTATTACAATTTAAATAAAGTACACCACTTACCGTTGAAAAAACATGCTAAAAACAGTCTATGAAAAAATTCCATATCGTGTTGTAAAAACTGCAAAATTTGAATCAATTTCTACTCTATATATACTCTATATATAGCTTTTACGGAAATGTATGCATACAATTATGATTTGTAAATATTTCCGGAATTTGTGTAGGTTATTGTTAGAATTTTGAAAATTTCTGTCAATTGTAGAATACAATTGATTCATTGTTTGTACCACTAATTGTGTTACTTAGATAGCCCTATTCCGCAGTAACTGCATTTAGTTTCAGTATTGTATATTGTGTTTTTCTATGGTGGCATATTTCTGCTCCCCTACTTGTCAGATGATTATGTCGACTTGTCAGATAATTACGTTGACTTTTCAGATAGTTATGTTGACTTGCTAGATAATTATATTGATTTGTCAGATAATTATGTCAATTTGTCAGACAATTATATCGACTTGTCAGATAATTATGTCAACTGATTCATTGTTTGTATCACGAATGGTGTCACATAGATAGCTCTATTCCGCAGTAATTGCAAATTTAGTTCTAGTATTGTATATTGTGTTTTCTATGGTGGTATATTTCTGCCCCTCGACTTGTCAGATAATTACGTTGACTTTTTAGATACTTATGTTGACTTGCTAGATAATTATGTGGACTTGTCAGATAATTATGTTGACTTGATATGTTAACTTTTGGATGGCAGATATTGGCGTTAGCTGGTCAATATGTCACATAATAAAATAGTTTTTTTATCTGACAAGTGAACATAATTATCTGAAAAGTCAACATAAATATCTGACATGTTAACATAAATATGTGACACGTCTACTAAATAATCAGAAAAGTAGGGGGCACCATAGAAAACAAATACTATTGCAAAACAAGTAACATAAATAATAATGGGCAGATAAATGACGACTTGTTTCCTTTAAGTATATAAAATTTAACATTTCAGTAAAGACACATTGAATGGATGTGTACCTCCACCAACGTTTGTGGTAAAAAATTCCTAAATGGCCGATTTTACCATTGAAAAAAAAAGGCAGGGGAATTCAACGTGCGACTAATTGCTTGAAATTTTACTGAAATTTGTAAACGAATTGTAGAAAAATATTTTCAGATGAACCCCCAAATAGTGTATGTGGCCAAGGAAACGGTAGAAGGCGGGAAATTTTAAAATGTTTATACTTAGAATTTATTGTACTTACAGGCAAGAACTTTAGATTAAAATGAAAACAAAAAAAATGAATACTAGGACAAAAATGTCGAAAAGGCTTTAAAATTTGATGTGCTATTAATTGAGTGAAGGTTTACAAAAGGGTTGTATCGGCTACATGTAAGATATTGTCACATAAAATTTTTGAGATAAGCGCATATAAATAGTAGGATAATTTTTTGATGACTTCTATAAAATATTTTTGTATGAATCCTGATAAAAATATGGAATTAAATCCATATTACTAAATTCGTTTTATTTGTAATTTTGTAAATCTTAGCTGTTCATTTTCTTTATCAAAATTTGTGTGAATCCTTTTTTTTTTGTTTTTTGTTTTTTGTTTTTTTTATCAATATATCATAACTGCAGAAACAAAGTTTTTGCAATTTCAAAATGTAGCAAGTTGTCCTCATCCTTTTCTTTGGATATATTTTCGATTGTCATTTGCATTTGCTTTTGCTCTTCGGATTTGTCTTATTCTGTCTTAGTTTCCCTTAGGTATGGTACAGCCGATATGATATTGTTTATCGAAATTTGCATATAATGGGCTCTAAATTTTGTATCATACGTATATATTTTTAAGGTGTTATGCAAGAAATTATTTCTTCAGTTCTTCGGTAATGGTTCTTAAACCGATTCTATATGGAAACTTTTACAAAATGTCTCCCTCTCGCATAGCTATGCCTGCAGCTGATTTTAACTTTACTATTTAGATCCATTTGGTAATTTGTTCTCGATCAGCCGTTAGACATATCTCGGTATTAGTTTTCGAAATTTTTGAATTTGATCTGCACTTAAGAGAAATAAGTTGTCGAAATGCGCAAATGCATAAACAAGATAACCACTAACTTATATATTTTGTTATTTGTTTTGTCATCCGACGTAATAAGTGAAATGAATTTATCATTTGTTGAGCACTTAACAAAACCTACATCAAATACCTGTTTTTCCTTTCGCCTTTTTGTCAAAACTTTATAATACTAGTGTTCAATTTCCAACGTGCGCATAACGAAGTTTAGTTTTACGTCTGGTGTGGGGCAGTAAATAAATTGAATTTGAAATAAATGTTGTTGAAATGCATAATGTTTCTCATAATATTGTCATTCAAACAAATGTTCAAACCTGAACGGGGATGATTTAACTTATAAGTTACTGACCATGCTACAAACATATAGTCTCGAAGCCTTTTAAAAGATATGCAAGCCAGTGTCTAGTACATTTATGTAATTATCTGGACCTAACATCACTGCCTGAAAGAAGAAATAAATGAGGGAAAAAAATCTATGAAACAGGTTTAAACTTTTATATGTAACAGATCAGAGCGGCAAAAAAATTGCATAAAATGTTATAGGTAAATGATCATCGAAGATAAAAGAGGTCCCGACGGAGTTTTGCAGGCTGGCTTGAAGCTATACGGGAAATTGGTATATATTTTCGTGTCATCCAAAGGTTGTATTGTCATGACCCGTAAGATAAAATAAATGACATTTATAGAAAATATGTGAACTAGGATCGATTTTTTTAGGAGCAAATCAGAGGCTTATAACAATTTTTAACACATTTTATATAACAATAGAATATTAATATTTGTTTTCGAGCTAATATGAGTTGATTTCAATGCAATAATTTAGCCCATAAATTTGGGATCGTTTATTTGCGCCATTTTTGCCCTATTCATCTGCAATGACCTTCTGTTTTTGAATAAAAATACTAAGTTTTATAGGTAGCCAATCAAGAAATGTTCATCTCAAATATTTCAGTTCTTAATTAGACAAAAGTGCCAATATTAGAACGTGTTGTATAAGAGCTGCGCATGCCATGTTCCTGTAAACGACAGTCCATCTAAGTAGGAAATGCGAAAACGTATTCGACGTGTCTAAGTCGCATCATGCCTTGGAGACCTAAGAGGGCCTAAAAATGGGAAGGTTTAACATCCGTGATATTCAATCGTCATGACACTGATCGCCAAAGTCAACACAAGAAGCGACATCAGATTTATAAATTTTATAGGAAGCACAAAGTGAGGGGACTTTTGATGGAGAACATTCACATTTTTTTGCATAAATTGGGCGCTAATTTGGAAAAGTTCCGTTAAAATGCGCAAATTTTAAGGTTCGAGCTAATTTTGTTAAAGTTTTGCCTTTTATTTAAGTGTTACCTACATAAAAAGCTTACGTGTTTAATAATAGACATGCTAAAAAAATCGAATTATTCTAGATATACGTATGTTGTCGTATCTTATCCGGGATATATAAAAATATAACACGTCTACGTTGGTTTGAATCGGGACAGCTTAGTTTTATTACTGACGATGCTTAGGCCAAATAAAAACAAGTCTATGTCTGGCGTCATCTGTGTAAAAAGTAACAAATGCATTTTTTTGAAAATAAAAATTATACCGCAACTATTAATTTGATTCGAAATCAGCAATAAATGATGCAACATTTTAGAAATTTTGTGAATCATGAGCATCGACCATGTTTTAGTTCTGATTTTAGGGGCGTCAAGTTGGTTACTTATTCCTTATTCCTTATTCGTTACTTATTCCTTATTCCTTATTCGTTACTTATTCCTTATTCCTTATTCGTTACTTATTCCTTATTCACATTTTTTTTCATTTTCGATATCATGGATATAGCGTTATTATTATTGCGTTATTATTTATAGAACGCGGAAGTAAATCATTGTAAATTGAATTTACAAATCCTCTGCATTTCAAGTAAACAAAGAAGATGTTAACTGTCATATATACCATTGAAAAATTACTCTAAATAGTGTAAGGGTAGAAAACGAATATGTGACAATTAAGGTGAAGGGTATAAACATGTAAACAAGTTGGAATCACAAGTTATCAGGAGCGGATTCATATGACTTTTGTGAGTTCACCCGCGTACGCCCCCCCCCCCCCCAAAANNNAAAAAAAAGGAGGGGTAGACAGGTATGAACATGCAAACAGGGTTGATTTACACTTATAGCACAGCTCTAGCACTATCCGCAAGAAAAAATGCATTCCCGAGTTGTAACGGGTCGAAAACTAATAAAATGCGAATAAGGAACGAATAAGTAACAGCGTTCCAGGAGAGAGTGGAGACGGATATAAACATGTAAACATGGTGGATTCACAACTACAAGTAGAGTTCTAGCACTAAATACCAGAAAAAATGCATTTCCGAGTTGTAACGGGTCGAAAACGAATAAAATGCGAATAAGGAACGAATAAGTAACAGCGTTCCAGGAGAGAGTGGAGACGGATATAAACATGTAAACAGGGTGGAATCACAACTACAAGTACAACCCTATCACTAAATACCAGAAAAAAATGCATTTCCGAGTTGTAACGAATCGAAAACGAAAAAGTAGCGAATAGGGAATGAATAAGTAACAGCGTCCCGGGAGAGAGTGGAGAAGGATATCAACATGTAAACAGGGAGGATTCACAACTAAAAGCACATCTCTACCACTAAATACCAGAAAAAATGCATTCCCTAGCTGTAACGGGTCTAAAACGAATAAATAGCGAATAAGGAACGAATAAGTAACAGCGTTCCAGGAGAGAGTGGAGAAGGATATAAACATGTACACAGGTTGGATTCACAACTACAAGTACAACTCTAGCACTAAATACCAGAAAAAATGCATTCCTTAGCTGTAACGGGCCGAAAACGAATAAATAGCGAATAAGGAACGAATAAGTAACAGCGTTCCAGGAGAGAGTGGAGAAGGATATAAACATGTAAACAGGGTGGAATCACAACTACAAGTACAACCCTATCACTAAATACCAGAAAAAAAATGCATTTCCGAGTTGTAACGAATGGAAAACGAAAAAGTTGCGAATAAGGAACGAATAAGTAACAGCGTTCCAGGAGAGACGGGAGACGGATATAAACATGCAAACAGGTTGGATTCGCAACTAAAAGCACATCTCTACCACTAAATACCAGAACAAATGCATTCCCTATCTGTAACGAGTCGAAAACGAATAAATAGGGAATAAGGAACGAATAAGAAACAGCGTTCCAGGAGAAAGTGGAGACGGATAGAAACAGACAAACAGGGTGGATTCACAATTAAAAGCACACCTTTACAACTAAATACCAGAAAAAATGCATTCCCTAGCTGTAACGGGTCAAAAACGAATACATAGCGAATAAGGAACGAATAAGTAACAGCGTTCCAGGAGAGAGTGGAGACGGATATAAACATGTAAACAGGTTGGAATCACAACTACAAGTACAACCCTATCACTAAATACCAGAAAAAAAATGCATTTCCGAGTTGTAACGAATCGAAAACGAAAAAGTAGCGAATAGGGAATGAATAAGTAACAGCGTCCCGGGAGAGAGTGGAGAAGGATATCAACATGTAAACAGGGAGGATTCACAACTAAAAGCACATCTCTACCACTAAATACCAGAAAAAATGCATTCCCGAGTTGTAGCGGGTCGAAAACCAATACATAGGGAATAAGGAACGAATAAGAAACAGCGTTCCAGGACAGAGTGGAGAAGGATATAAACATGTACACAGGGTGGATTCACAACCACAAGTACAATTCTGGCACTAAATACCAGAAAAATGCACTCCCTAGCTGTAACGGGCCGAAAACGAATACTAGTAAATAGCGAATAAGGAACAAATAAGTAACAGCGTCCACGGAGAGAGTGGAGACGGATATAAACATGTAAACAGGGTGGATTCATGACTAAAAGCTCATATCTAGCAGAAAATACCAGAAAAAATTCATTTCAGAGTTGTAACGGGTCGAAAACGAATAAATGGCGAATAAGGAACGAATAATTAACAGCGTTGCAGGAGAGAGTGGAGAAGGATATTAACATGTAAACAGGGTGGATTCACAACTACAAGTAGAACTGTAGTACTAAATACCAGAAAAAATGCATTTCTGAGTTGTAACGGGGCGAAAACTAATAAAAAGCGAATAAGAAACTCATTAGTAACAGCGTTCCAGGAGAGAGTGGAGACGGATATAAACATGCAAACAGGGTGGATTCGCAACTAAAAGCACATCTCTACCACTAAATACCAGAAAAAATGCATTCCCTATCTGTAACGGGTCGAAAACGAATAAATAGCGAATAAGGAACGAATAAGTAACAGCGTTCCGGGAGAAAGTGGAGACGGATATAAACATGCAAACAGGATGGATTCACAACTGAAAGCACACCTTTACCACTAAATACCAGAAAAAATGCATTCCCTAGCTGTAACGGGTCGAAAACGAATAAATAGCGAATAAGGAACGAATAAGTAACAGCGTTCCAGGAGAGAGTGGAGACGGATATAAACATGTAAACAGGGTGGATTCACAACTACAAGTAGAACTCTAGCACTAAATACCAGAAAAAATGCATTTCCGAGTTGTAACGGGTCGAAAACGAATAAATAGCGAATAAGGAACGAATAAGTAACAGCGTTCCAGGAGAGAGTGGAGAAGGATATAAACATGTACACAGGTTGGATTCAGATCTACAAGTACAATTCTAGCACTAAATACCAGAAAAAATGCATTCCCTAGCTGTAACGGGCCGAAAACGAATAAATAGCGAATAAGGAACGAATAAGTAACAGCGTTCCAGGAGAGAGTGGAGAAGGATATAAACATGTAAACAGGGTGGAATCACAACTACAAGTACAACCCTATCACTAAATACCAGAAAAAAAAATGCATTTCCGAGTTGTAATGAATCGAAAACGAAAAAGTAGCGAATAGGGAATGAATAAGTAACAGCGTCCCGGGAGAGAGTGGAGAAGGATATCAACATGTAAACAGGGAGGATTCACAACTAAAAGCACATCTCTACCACTAAATACCAGAAAAAATGCATTCCCTAGCTGTAACGGGTCTAAAACGAATAAATAGCGAATAAGGAACGAATAAGTAACAGCGTTCCAGGAGAGAGTGGAGACGGATATAAACATGCAAACAGGGTGGATTCGCAACTAAAAGCACATCTCTACCACTAAATACCAGAAAAAATGCATTCCCTATCTGTAACGGGTCGAAAACGAATAAATAGCGAATAAGGAACGAATAAGTAACAGCGTTCCAGGAGAGAGTGGAGACGGATATAAACATGCAAACAGGGTGGATTTACAACTAAAAGCACACCTCTACCACTAAATACCAGAAAAAATGCATTCCCTAGCTGTAACGGGTCTAAAACGAATAAATAGCGAATAAGGAACGAATAAGTAACAGCGT
>MJUU01004479.1:0-39799 GCA_002080025.1 Modiolus philippinarum | reverse complement strand
TGAGACATCATTTTGTAAATGGTAGTCAACGACAATTTTCAACACTAGTTTTGAAGTCGCAACATCAATATCCATTTAGAAACAAAATTTCATTGAAATCGGACAATGTTGAATTTTCCCGCCTTTTTTGGCAGCAATTCTGAAAATGGCTGTAAGCAAACAAATTTAAACATCAGTTTTGAAGTTGCGACATCAATAACTACTTTGAAACCAAGTTTCATTGAAATCGGACAATGTTGATTTTTTTTTTTTTTTTTTTGCGGCAATTATGAAAATGGCAGTCAACGAACAATTTACAAATCCGTTTTTGAAATCACAACATCAATATCTATTTTGAAACCAACTTTCATTGAAATTGGACAATGCTGAATTTTCCCGTCTTTTTTGGCGGCCATTTTGAAAATGGCAGTAAAAGAACAATTTTAAACGTCAGTTTTGAAGTTGCAGCATCAATACATATTTGGAAACTGAAGTTCATTGAAATCGGACAATGTTGAATTTTCCCGCCTTTTTTGGTGGCCATTTTTGAAAATGGCGGTCAACGAACAATTTTCAACACTGGTTCTGAAGTCGCTACATCAATATCTATTTGGAAACCAAATTTCATTGAAATCGAACAATGCTGAATTTTCCCGACTTTTTTTGGCGGCCATTTTGAAAATGGCGGTCAACAAACAATTTTAAACACCAGTTTTGAAATCCACACAGCATAGCAAACATTTCATCAATTTACACTTAACCTTCATCTCCTCTAGTTTTGGAAATAAAAGACGATCAATATGAAAATTTTGAAAATTCTGTGAAAAAAGGGCAATAACTCCTACAAATAACTAAATACCGAAGTCACTGTGAATTTACTTTCTGCATATGCGCATTTCGACAACTTATGTCTCATCAGTGCAGATAAAATCAAAACGTTTGGAAGACCATAAACTCAAAGATGTTTAAAAACTGATAGAGAACAAATAACCAAAGTGATCTAAATTTAAAATCAAAATCAGCTAAGGACAGAGCTTTGCATGAGGGAGATACTCCTTAGTTTTCAATAAAATTTACAAAATTTTAGATATTGGAAGGTTTCAAAAATAGTCGGCTGTCGGGTCAGCACCGAAGTACTGACTACTGGGCTACAAGGGTTTTTTGGATTTCCTTCAAAATTTCAGGGTTTGTAGATCTTGATATGCTGAACCTATTTGCAATATACACTGGACCTCTATCTGTTACACTTTTTGAAATAAAAAATTAAAAATGTACAAATTGTGGTAATTTTACGGAAAAAGGGCAATAACTCCAAGACGGTTTTCGGATTTTCTTCAAAATTGCAGGGCAGGTAGATCTTGCTATGCTGATCACTTTTATTTTATGTCAGATTTTTTATATCTGTAACGGTTTTAGAGTTATTTGCAAAAAACAGCAATTTACACCTATGTTCTATTTTTAGTAACAGCAGACATGTTGTTTGGTCATCGGACTAATCGAAAACAATTTTGAAACTGCATACCCTGGTGATGCTTCAGGCAAAGTTTGGTTACAGTTGGCTCATCAGTTTCAGGTGAGAAGATTTTTGAAATTGTTGACGGACGACGGACGCAAAGTGATGGCAAAAGCTCACATGGCCTTTAAGCCAGGTGAGCTAAAAAGTCACCTCGACGATTACCCCTAGCAATCGGTATTTATTTGATTTAAATTAAATTTTACATTAACTTCTACTTTAAACAATATTTTATTCAATAAATGAATGGGATCGGACAGCAGGCACAGCCTATAATAGTCCTCCCTTTTACATAAGGCAATAAGCAATAGAACATAAGAACAGTAACATAATATACAACATAAACTATTATACATTTACATATAATGATACATTTTATTTTATTTTTATTTTCAATATATTTTAGTTTAACTGTTAACATATTTTTGTCGTATTATTGAAACAACTTCTAAGATGTTAGTGTTTCTTCTGTGAGTGGAAAATGTATTTGTCAAATTTTTAGATATTTATTCAATAAATATATGCAACGGGGAATAACCCAAATTCAACCTATGCTAAGCTACAGTAACTTTGGTATTTAGTTATAAATTAAATTTACAGTACTTTCTGTATTTTGTTATTTATAATACCTGCAGTTGTTGGTTTTCCGTGATGTCCTGGTAGGAAGGCTAAATCTGCCATATGTTTGTGGATGTCATGACTACCATTAAACATCAGTACAAATATCCCACGACTGTTGATAAATAACTGATGTGTCATGTAGTAATCCTTCTGTCCTCCAAAATCCCATATATCTATTGGCACTATTTTCATTTTGTATTTCCCTTCTTTTGCAGCTTCAATAACAAGCTGCCGAAGTTTTTCATTTGACATCGTTTCCAAAACATTAGCCATCGAGTTTTCTTCGGAGTTTAATACTGGTGAGAATGATTCATTTGATCCACTCCGCCCATTTACCATGGAGCTGGAGGCTACTTGTAACTTATTTTCAACATAATGTTGCTTTTCGTCTTCAGTGCCATGTCTAAATGATGTTAAACTGTCTTCTGATGTAAATTGTGATTGTCCATGTTCGTTTGGATTATTTTTAATTTCAGTTTTACTGCGATACCCTGCTCCTTTATTTTGCATTGACATCAACATTGTTGTGAGTACTGTTCTAGTTGCTTTTCCTGTGTAAAAAAATAACTTAAAATTTATAACAATTACGTCAAGTACGCCGGATAGTCCAACTGTAATCGCAATTTCACTTATTACCAATCGTTTAACAGCTTAAACTGCAAACAGTGAAAAGATTCTGAAAGTTCGATGTCTTTACAAGATTGAATTTTCTTGACCAGACATTCATTTTCATAACATATTGCATAAAAATATCTGACCTTCAAACAATTGACCATATACATGAAGTGTAACAGATGCTGAAAATGGACATCAATGTATAAAAAATAAACTCACTTTACCATGAAATAGAGATCAAAGTTAAATTCACATTTTTAGACTGACATGCTTTTACCTAGATGACGAATATATACCAAATATGAAGAGTGATTCCGAGTTAAACTGCTCCAAAATTTTACTAGATACAGATTGGGTTCAAGATTTCAGTGGAGTCGAGTACCCAGACGCCTGAACAGTGCTATAAATATCACAGTCATGCTCATTTACAACTTTTTCCAACTCTTAAAAAAAGAAGAGAAAAATCCAAAGTAAGGAAACAAAGAGGTCGTCCCACTGTGATCAGGAAACCTTAATAGAGCAACGATGTACTTCTTATTTTGCGCTGAAAATGCATATATTAAGTTGTTGATGAGGACATTTTCACAACGTAAATATACAGTGAATTTGGTCAGAAGTTTGTTCAATTTAAGATGGATTTACCTTTCGGTAAATGTATCCATTTTCGTTTTTAAATATCCATACCAGCCAGACCAATGTATAACCAGATTCCATCTGTGGATGTCCTTACTTCTGGCACAGGATCTCCGACTAAAATCTTTGCTAATGTGGTTTTCCCTACATTATAGTTTCCTACCAAATATACACGGTTCCAGTAACTTTTGTAAGATCCTTTCTGCATGATTTCCTCGAAGTCTTGAGTTGTTTCAACACCTAGATTTCGTACATCTGATAACACTGAAAACAAAGAAATTAGTAAATATATTATCGTATTACACAACGATATTTTAAAAAAGGAAGATGTAGATACATGTCAAAAAACATAGTAGCAAAAAGACAGAAAATGTCAGTTAACAACAATTAAAGATTAAATTAGTAATTTGCAACAATTCATTCAATACTGCAAGTAAATAAATTCATAATCTTGCATGACTTGCATGACTTGCTGTACAATCTCCGGACATTTCAAGGGATTGTTTTTCTGATTCAAGTGTCTCCTTTGCAAATACCTCTGTTATTTAGTAAATTATATTTTCTTTTATATGGACAATGGCCTCCAAATTAATTTCTTCCTGCTTTTTGCATATTCCTGATCTGGGTTTTCAAAATGTGTTGTGTTGTTAATTCTGACTTCTTAAGAGAAATTTATTGCAAAATGTATTTTTACCGAATTAAAATGTTCTTGAAAGTTTGCCTCTCTGTAAAAACTATTAAAACTATTAATCTCAATGCATAATAATTATTTTGAGGATAGATGTATTTTGTTTATTGCAAGATGTTATATTCTATATGTTGTGACATGTAACATATATATTTCCCTAATGATATGTCAAGTTTATATCGGTTTTGACCTGTTAGATAAATTTTGATATTCAACGCATAAGCTCCGTGCTTTTTCCCACCAAATCTATTCGGAATACAATTCTCGGTGTTTATCAATTATCATTAGAGAAAAAGATTACACCATTTCGTCCCGATTATTACCATATTTTATCCACTCTCAATAGTTACATTTTAAATTTTTAAAATGCTCGGCAAGCCTCGCGATTAAAATTTCAAAATTTAACTATCTCTAGTGGATAAAATATTCGAACGGGATCTTGTGGTTTAATCTTATTTACAAAATATTATACTAAGAATTAACAGAAAGGTTGCCCTTTACGTTTTCATACCATTGTCTTCCAAATTTCTGTTTGCATACGGGTATCGTTCAACTTCTATTTGGTGTCCATCAAAATAACGCAAGCCACCAAGCCCAAGAAACAGGTCAGCGCCTTTGAAATACATTAAAGTATTTTTGTCCAATATTTATATAATTATTGGAAAGCTTTGGAATACAAAAAAGGTTTTTTTTTAAGAAAGCTGTTTAGCATCATCAACTTTTGTTTCATTTCCATTCAACCATTTTTGTAGGAACTCGTAAGAAGTAAAGGATCAACAGTATCTGAAATTTTTTATTCATTCTTGCAATGAAGAAATTGAGTATGTCTTGCAATCAAATGAAGTTGGTCGTTTTTTTTTCACTTTGAAGAAAGATCTTTAATTACCGTCCAGGCACCATAATAAGAGTTAGACATACAAGCATTCCAGTCATAATTTAATCAGGAACTGAACAAGTACAGTTACATGATGGATCTTCTCAATTTCGGCTCTCTCGGACTAAATATCTTTAGGTAGTAATTTATTATCTTTATTACACAGCGATACTTGAATAAATATTTTTTGTATCAAATTGACGCTGATTTTTATTCGTCAATTATATGTTAATATGCAATTATAAAAATTCTCGTTCATTTGTTAAATATATGTTATTAACATATAACATATAACAATGATTAAACTCAGTTATACTGTATCTACAATTTTGTTACAACCTTTAAAATATTTCTTTCAACAAATGACTGTTTAGAGAAAATTACAGTTTTCCTAGAATGTAACACATACAAATACAAAAGGCTCCCAAGAGCATGTATCGCTCACCTGGACCATGACTGACATATAACTTTTTGGGGATTTTTAGAAGGGACCATTTAAGGACCTTTGTGACTATGTTTGGTTCTAATTGGACTAGCATTTTCTGAGAAAAAGATCTTTGAATGTGTTTTTTTATGGGTCCAATGTTAAAACTATGTTCCCCTCTGGCGGTCATCTTAGATGAGGTACGAACCTGTTGGATATCCTTATTGAAAGGACCATCTAAGGACCATTATGAACAAGTTTGGTTCTAATTGGACCAGCAAGTTCTAAGAAGAAGATCTTTTCCCATAGGGTCCAATGGTAAAACTATGGTCCCTGCTTGCGGCCATCTTGGATGAGGCACGGACCTGTCTAATACCTTTTTTGGAAGGGACCGTCTAAGGACCATTGTGACTAAGTTTGATTATAATTGGGCTGTTAGTTTCTGAGCAGGGGATCTTTGTTTTCCCATAGGGTCAAATGTGAAAAACTCTGTTCCCCGCTGGCGGCCATCTTGGATGAGGTACGGACCTGCCTAATACCTTTTTGGGATGGGACCAACTAAGGACCATAATGAATAAGTTGTTTTTTTTATTATAATTAGGCTGGTAGTTTTTGAGAAGATATTTTAATGTGTTTTCCAATAGGGTCCAATGATAACACTATGTTCCCCGCTGGCCGCCATCTTCGATGAGGAACGGACCTGCCGAATACTTTGTTGGATGGGACCATCTAAGGACCATTGTGACTAAGTTTGATTATAATTGGGTTAGTAGTTTCTGAGCAGAAGATCTTTCAGTGTGTTTTTCCATAGCTTTCAATGTTAAAACTATTTTCCCCGCTGTTGGCCATCTTGAATGAGGTACGGACTCCCGGATACAATGTTTTAAGGGAGACCACCCAAGAACTATTGTGACCAAATTTGGTTCCAATTGGCTAGTGGGTTCAGAGAAGAAGTTTGAATAAAAGTTTACGACGGACGACGGACAGACAGACGACAGACGGACGGACGGACGATGGAAGGACGGACTCCAAGTAATGGCAAAAGCTCACCCTGGTATAGCCAGGTGAGCTAAAAACCCAATACAGGAACACTACTAACTCCGTGACCACAATCTTCAAAGACGAAACTTAATTTAGAAAGATAGGTCGAGTGCTAATCTGTCGCTATATGCCTATTCTGCTGGTAAAACACTGCCGCATTACTGAAGTTATAAACCTGATATAAGTATTTATAAACATCGCGATACAATCTAGCTGTTTGTTGTATGTTTTTTTAAATAAACAATGAAATTATATGGAGTAAATTCTCATGAGACAACGTCTCTACAAATACATGGTAATACCAGGTAAGAGAACATCGCTTATATTGTTGTTCAACATCTTGAAGTCAACAGGAGGCCTTCAATAATTAGCTTTCGAAATACTTAAAGGTAAGTTAAAGACCGCCCCTCGCACCGGTTTGAGTGGAATTCACAGCTAGATGGCGAACAATACTACATCCATGTCTTTTTACCATATGGATGCAGGATCTTTAACATACATAAAATTATTTGACAAAGTGTTTTTACAATCGATGTCATCCGTTGTCCCTACAAACAGATTAATAGAAATCAACTAAAACTCTGACTATCAAAAAAGGACAAAAAAAGAATAAATCAAGCAAATCACAGAACAATTGTACAATAAACCTCAAGAAATAGACAACAATGAAATTGTTGTTCCATTTCCTTAATTATACCATGTATTGATAGGCATTTTGTACCATGTACATTTACTCCATATCCCTTAATTTGTTCAGTTAAAATAGAAAAACTACCATACCCTGTGTAAATGTCTAATTTCAAAGTAATGTCCAATATGATAAGCATGCAATTGACCAAAATATGATGAGATGGATCTTTTAGATCTAAACAGGTGCTTAAATAGCCAAAGATATTTCAGTTTAAGAAAAAAGCTTAACTGTTCCAATTTTAAGACTCCTTTCAAGAATTTGGTCATGGAGTTAGTAGTCTAAATGTATTGGGTTTTATTCGTATGTTTATTCACTTATAGGGAAACGGGAAAGATAAATAGTAGGTTTGGGTACCCATAAACCGGTTTAACCATACCGCTGGCTTTTGCTAGTGACGGTACCAAGTTCGGCTGTCCCGAGTTTTTATCGTTGTTTACGTTTGTGTCTTTTTTTTCTGATTCGCGGTTTTCCCGTGTAGTTTCCTAGCATATTGTGGCATGTACTCATACTTTTCAGCCATTATATTTGTTTCCTGTTTTCACTTGTTTTAATTTCAAGGAGAGATTTGCCGCGCCATAAAACCGATTTAACCCACATTTCTTTTCAAATACTTCCACATTATCAAGACCTTTGCGGTTGACAACTTTTCAAGTGGTTTTCGGCCTCTTGGACTTTGGCTCCTGACAATTCTGTTCGGTAATTTGTTATTAATCCCATTTCGTATCGATACAGTAAAATTATTAACCTGCTTGCTGAACAAATACAACTAACGCTGTCCTTTCCTCTGAATCCAAGATACAATCTTCAATAGGATGTGCTGTACTCTCAACATATTCCTTCAAGGATAAATCTGTCATACCATGTGGTAAACCTGATAACCTGATCGTGCGCATGTTTCTCTGTTTTTCTTTAACAATTATTTCTACAAAAAACGACATGAATGCAATACTAAGCAAAATGACGACTGTTTTTCTTTTTTTTTAATTAAGCGATTGCATGCTAATCTGCTGGTAATGATAAGAATGCAAAATATAACTTTATTTATTCGTGAAATATACCCCACGAAATTTCATGCCATTTTATATCCTGTATTCAAAACTTTATTGTGGCGTTTTGAGTAATTAGTTCAAAAACGAAATCTCAAACTATTTGATATATTTGATATACACCAATTCCTGGTTTATTGAAAAGACCTCAAGTTGATGTTAGATTCAAAATAACAAAAACGGTATGTTTAGTCATGTGTAACCAATCCTTAGACATTTCAGTTATTTTAACCAAATAGTTGCATTGATATTTACACAAAGGATATAGAAGAAAATGAGGCTGAATAATCGAAACGATAAATAAACTCAAAAGTCTCAACAAATTATCTTATCACTTAATCTTTTTCATAGAGAACATAAAACTTATAGCTATAGCAAAATTAGTTTCATCCTGCACCTCCGATCTAAACTTAAATGCTATTTTTCTCAGGGTGTTTCTGTTCTTTCAGTTTGAATTATCTATATTGTCTAACAAAAAGCAGGAACCAGAGTTCAAAAAACCACCTCGGCAATTAAAAAGAAAAAAAAACGAATGTAATGAAGCATCGAATTATTCTATCACAAAGTGTTGCTTATCACATGCCACAGAAATTTACTTGGATCGTTAAATACATGCAAAAGATCATGGAATTAGTTTCGAACCTTTTACATTATTTCAATTCGATATTATATTTGTGTTTCATTTTTCCACAATACGCAACAAAAGTTAGTGTTTTGACTTTTTATATGTGTTGATTAAAGCTATTATCTGAATTATTAGTTAGTACCATGTTGTTTTTAAAATTTGTCATTATAATCTAAAGGATAACCAGTAATTTGTTGGCCTACGTATTCATATGCAACATTAAACAATTGGATGTCACGGTGAATACCTAAATGTAAGCTAAAATAGTATCCTGTGAAAAAAGTTCGAAATGGAACAATTTTTATTCATATATCTATGAGATATATTCCGTGTGGAGATTATTTCACCAGGTGAGCAGTAAATACTTTGCAACTGGAAATTATTTCACCAGGGGAGCTATGAAATATGTTCTTTTGGAACTTATTTCACGGTGGATATTATATACCGTTACATATACACAAGCAATTCATAATTTTCTAATTAGAGATTTTCAATTCAGTACACATCACTGATTCCAGGATAAAGAATCAGAAGTTTACATAAAATAAAATGTCACAAGAATGGCTTGAATATTGAGAACCTTTATATCGTATATCCATATATTTACCTTCCAATGATTTATAAATTTGTGGGAAGTGAGGTCTGTCATCCGAAATCCATTGCAAACCTTGTAAAAAATAAGATGTAACAGAAATATATTCGAAATAGTAAAAAAAAACATCAATATAAGAAAAGATTGAATATCGAAGTCCATTATTTCAATTTAATCTCATATCAAAAATAAATTACCACAAGTACTGCAACTCAGTATTCCAATACTTACCTGAGATATTCATTGAATGGAAATTGAAAAAAATAATGAATCAGCTTGAATGCAATAGGGTCTGTAATTCTCGTCATGTGACACCGAGAGATCACGACAATTTGAAAACGTTTCCCGCTAAAATATGATGTTACATGATTATGACGTTCCATTTTATGTGTGAAACGTCAAATGTTTTTGCTTAAAATGGAATTTCCGGGTACAAATTATGTACCAGGAAGCTCCAAAATTGTAAGAGACTTACATGCCCTATTCGGGTTCGTATAGAATATGTAAAAGGGCTTTTGTTTTTTGGTTTTTTTTTGCAAATAATTATAATTATATTGCTATAATTTATCATCTTTTGATTCGATTGCGTTTTTCTAGATGTTTGAGGGTTTGACATACTGGTAATAACGATAAGCGTTTACGAACTTTTCCCTTTATCGCTACTATACAATCAGATAGGTTGGTACCAACCCAGTGGTTTCGAGGCCGTCAGATATAATTGAATTTTGAAAGACGCAAAATGGTTTTACTGTTGAGAGTTAAAACGAATAACAATGGCTGATTTATACAACACAAAATAAAAAGAGAATGAAAACAGAGCTAATGCAAGTGTTTTGAAAGTGTATGCTTGACCCTCCACCTAATGGACATACATAGAAGGAAAGCTAGACAAGTTAATAATATCATTTTAGGCTTGCTTGAGAGGTATCAATGAATCGATGTTGTGATTAAAAATTCAAATTATGTGACACAGAAACTTACATTTCAACATCAGTACATACATATCTTCTGGACACTCATAAGGCTTTTCCATTCTTTGACCTTTCTCCAAAGCGTCATATAAATCCTCGACCTTGATTTCAGAAAATGGGACCATTCCATGAGTGGCAAGCTCCCATAAGACCAAACCAAAATCTGCAGAGATAAACTGTTGGTCATCCTGAGATATTTAAGTGCTATTTGTTTAAAAATTTATATATTCTTTGAAATTCGCCGACACGTTGGGCTTCGAAAAATACCATTTTGGGAAATATTTGTACACTCAATATTTGATTTAAAAATGTTTCATTTTCACCAGAAAGTGTGTTTCGGAACGGTTTGAAAGAGTGATCTGAGAGATTCATAGAATCAGAGATTTTCGTAATTCACATTTAGAAAACAATGTTTAAAGCAAAATATTATACTGTCATCTACACACTTTTGTGAAAAATGCTTCCAAACTTCAAATTTTGGCTCAGAAAATGCGAATACATGTATTCCATATTTATGACCAAGAGTATATAAAAGTAAATTATATTTTGTATTTCCAAGACATATTGAAATTCATGTATTATTTTTATAATTAAGGTGTTCTGAATTATATAGAATAAAAATGATAATGAAGCTGGCCGGAGTGTTATTCAAAATTAAATTCCATACTGTTTTCGGAATAAAAGTTTATATTACATCTTAGATAAAATTGAAAGGTCAGTCAAATGACACATTTGAAAAGCTCAATAAAACAATATTAACAGACCTATAAACTTACGACATATATTATACCCTTCTTTGAAATTTGTCACAAAGCTGATTGACATCATTCTCTTAGACAATGGACCCACTTGAGTCGAGTTTAATTAAACGTTTTATTGAAATACGCATGCCAACACGTAAGCAAAATGGCACGGAAGACTCGACAGTCAAGTTTACTATAAAAATTGAATGATAGGGCCGGAGAGCAAGATAAATGCAACAATATCTTGGCAAGATTATGGTTAAACCAAATTAAAAAGATCAATTACCTTGCCAATCCTTAATCGTAAGGCATGTAATAACATTATTTAAACAATAGTTATTGAAAAAGTGGTCATTATCATGGAATAAAGACTGCCCGCGGAAGAGTGGTATCGACCGAGTCGAAGGCGAGGTCATTATCTGCATCTTAGTAAATACCACTGTCCTAAGGGCAGTATAAATTCCGAGACAATGACCGCTTTTCCATTAACTATTATTTTTATTTCACTGGGGGAACCGTATGTTGAAAACAAAACGGATTCGTATACTTTCAAAAGAGGAAATCGGGAGCATTATATGATAATGATGAAGTAGGCGTGGATACCAGAACTTTTAGCCACGCCCACCAGGTCGTTATCATGTAAGGTCCAATTTTGATGATGGTATTGACTGATAGAAATATTAGTGTAGAATACAAAATGACACGCGACCGTCTTTTATCTAATCGGAAAATATAATTTTCCACCGATATGAAATAAATACAGTTAAGTTTCACCTTTATTTTGAGTAATGAGTACTTCTTTCGTGACTTATTTTTTGATAATAGATCTCCATATTATCTTAATTACATGTTTCTCCTTGAAACACGTGTACAGCATAACAAAATTTACTGTTAATTATGCAACTTTGGTATTCTCGTTTTTTACATGGACATCATTTTTGAAGCTGTATTGGAGCAGAATTTTTCGGCTCAAAGCAATTTGAATTAGAAAAAAAATGTTATTTCGATGTAAAGGTTCAAATATCCTCCTTATTGTTGTCGTTACGGGAAAAATAAAAAATTACGAACAAACCACTTTCAGGACGAAAAGTGGTAGCTTTGAACAGTAAAAAACAATTTATAGTCTGTTTGATGATCATTGTTGAAATTGCTGACACAACCAATGTGACGAAATCGAAGCAAAGCAATTTCGTTACTGTGTTTTGTCACAAAAATTAGGATTCTGTCGACGTAAATGTCAGTTTAGAAACTGGATTTATTCAGAAACTTCTGAACAAATTTTTTGGTAAACTATTAAATTTTGAAATTTGAGTTTTTTTTGTAAAAACAGAAGAACACCACAATGTTTGTTTGTTTTCAAACTGGGAAGGTGTTTCTAGACTGTTGAAATGTACAAATAATAATTTAAAGTGTACCAAGTTTCTTCCTTTGACCATTTATTGTTTGAAATCAGTAGAGTTTGGTTACATTTTTAACAGATTTTTAATTTTCAACAAAAAATGTTTTCCGTTTTTGCGATGCACAAATGTCCATTTTGTATATTTATAACATTTTAAGGGAACTTGAAAACTTCTTGAACGATTGTTATATGTTTTGAAAAAAACATTTAGTCTTATTTTGATGTAATTTGCACATGTTCGATATAGTCTAGTATCCGCTGTTATTTTGTTTACAGACTTGTCATATCTTTCAATGATGCTATGGAGACGGCCAGAGAATTTCTTTCTGGATGAAATTAACATAGAATGAACAAATCACTGATTTCACAGCATTTCAAATAGTGTTTTGCTCTGTTAAAAAAATTATTGTACTAACTACATGCCCGACAGTTACGAATAAAATTTTGGTTCTGTTTAGCATCTTTTCATTCTGTACAAACTTTGGGTGCTGCAACGTTTTGGTCTAAGACATACAAATTTGATGACGTGCCATTAGATTATTTGGTAGGGTTTAAAACTAGAATTTTCTTACTCCAAATATTTGACGAAGATGATAATAAATTCATATCACGAAGAACTTCTGGTGCCTTATATCGTAGTAAAAGTTTATTGTGATATCTTCTGTACTCTGTCAGTCGAAGCAGTTCATAAGATGCTACTTTGATTGTAAAATCTTCTCCTATTAAACAGTATCTGCATGATAGATCACTACAATTAAAAAAACACAAATTCTATATGTTTATAAAAAAATTAAAATTAAGATTTTAATTTCTTAACTGGTTAACATTTTTCCAAAAAAACTTTCCATAATAAACGGATATCACATACAACAATAAAGCCATAATTTCTCACTTTAACACGGCTCAAATATTAAAACTCTTCACTATACGTCATGTTGTCTCACTTTAACATTGTTTAAAGATTAAAACTCTTCACTACACGTCATGTTGTCATAATCTAAAACAAGAGACTCTCATAAGTTATCATGTTTTCGATTAAGATGGGCCAGGCAGTTATCAAAAGTTTTGTCATTTTGAGTTAGTAAGTAACAGAACTTTACCTTGGAATGACGCAGTGCCTATTTTACAGAGCTGGTGTACGGAGCAGATCATACTCACCCTTCAGGTGCAGCTGATGTCGCTCTCATTCTTATAAGAGATCACACTATGAGTGTTAAGGTATTGAATTTTATTGTAGTATCTTTTTTCTATAAAAGCATTGTGATCTTTGTCTTTTTGCATCTTGTGATTATGTTTATGTGCCAGTTCTCTAGACCTGGATTAATGCAATCTCTTATACTCCTTCGGTATTTTACTGCCAATGGTTTCTAGCCAGACAACTACACCACCTGTAAGGGTATAAGGAAGAATCTTTAACATGACACTCCTTTGGAATATAAGAAAGTTGGCTTGAAACTGCAACTCATTGGCCACTATCAGATCTAGCATTAAGGTGTCTAACATTCAAATCATGGTAATTTTAAGGGAAAACAGAGTTTAAAAGTTCTTTTCTGTTCCCTTTAAATTATGACAAATAATTTTATGCGTACTACAATGAACGTCCCAATTAGTGCTATATTACTTGAGCTTGGCTGGGAACCAGTAAATGCATCCTTAGATAGATTTTTCAAGATTTTTTACCTACCCGATACGAGATTATGTAAGTAAGTTTTCGACGCACTACACAATTCAAACGTGAGAGAATTGCCTTATATTGAATACATTCAATCACTTTTTGAAAGTCTTGGATTAGATCACTTTATTAATGGAAGTTTTAATAAAAGTACTTTTGCGTATTTTTCAGGATATTACGATCGAGAGAAATTGTTCGAAGACATATATTCAAAACCAAGTCTCTCAACTTATAAAACATTAACGTTTTTGCACGGTATCAAAAGTATTTGATTGATATTTTTGATTTTGAAGGCTCGCGACTTAAATTTCTTGCACGAGTAAATTGTCTGCCCATAAATGGAGTTTTACATCGCATGCAAAGTCATGACGATAATATATGTAAATTATGTCACGGTGACAACGTAGACAATTTAGAACATGTTTTACTTCACTGTAGTGCTTATGATAATCCGAGAAAAAAATTGTTTTTGGATATATTTGATATATTTTTAAAAAAGGGAATATAGAATTTGACTTCACTGGATTGCCGCAAAGTGAACAAATTAAATTTTTACTTAACAATTCTGGTCATAATCTTGATACGGAAGTTCCTGGGTCGCTTGATAAACATTTCAAAGATTTTTTTAATTTGATTTTTTAACTAAGATCACAATTCAATGAATATTTTTCATAATTCTTCTTTTTTTTATCTTGGATCACAATTTATGTAATAATGCGTACAGTATTAAGATTTATGAATATCTCTCTATTATTCGGCATTCTGTTCAACAGTAATTGATGAATATTTTCAAAGAATACTTTTAATAATATCTGATTTTTATGAATATTTTTATAGTTATATAATTTTATGAATATTTTATAGTTATATACCAGAATTCTCAAATGTAACATGAAATATTATATAATGGTTTATCATAACTGTTTTACTTTGTGCGTACTATTTTTGATGGATATAAGAACAGTAGTATAAATTTGATTTTAAACTGTAAATATTATTTTATTGTATATCAGTTCCTTGTAATTTGATTTAAAACTGTAAATATTATTTTATTGTATATCAATTGCTTGTATAGTACATGTATATGATTGTTTATCCTCATATCTGGACGCAACTATTGCCCCCCGTTATAAAGGGGTAGTTATTTCAAATAATATATATATATTATTCACATCTTTTTTCAACTATTAGATGGGCTTGGTGGCATACCCTTATCCCACCAAAAAGTGTTTATTAAGGCTGCACGTGCATTACTATTTTGAAAATTTCCGTGCACTTGAATTACTTATTTCAGCAATAAATCATATGAGTTGAATTGCATCGATATGCTCCATTGTCTAACAAATGTCAAAGCACTCAATTTCTCCTAAAAATGTTGATATTTTACGCTAAAAAAACTATTTTATTTATTCTACAAATTACAGCTTTTAAAAATTGTGGCTCCCTTAAAAGGTTCTAATCGATAGAAAGTCTCAGTTGAACTTTTTTCATATAGAAATATATTATCAAAACATTGCGTGCATTCTGCTTCCTAATTAAATACTGCTTCTTTATTTGTTCGTGATACACGAAAATAATCAACAATCGAATTTACATGCCCGTCATTTGCAATTGCTTTATGAATTGAGGAAGTTTTGTTCGTTCACAATCACTTTCAATATAGAAAGTTTTCTTGATAGGCCAACCTTCTTTTTTCCTTAGCATTAAAAATTTTGAAATTGAGGATAAGTTAATGATATCACCCTTAACTCTTTACTTAATTTTCCTTGACTGTACTTTTTACAGATACTTTTGACGGATGACAGTTATTCTAAGAACATTTTGCCAATTAATTTTGTGTTTGTTGACAACCCGGCATTCATGGATAATGATGAGCATGGATGTAGACAATAAGCAATGAATTCCGCTCAAACCGATGCTGAGGGCCGACTTGAAATTACTACGAGGTTTGAGCAAAGCTCATTGTTATAAGGCTTCATGGTGACTTCAAAATGAAGAACAACAATGAAACGTTGTTCCATTGCTTTGTTTTACCATGTATTTGTAAAGACTTTGTCCCATTTGCATTTACTCCGTATCCCTTTGCTGATTTTATCACACTTCTTCTGAGATGAGGTGCCATTTCGACACATCCAATCTAAGTCACTCTTTAGTTCAATCAAAAAAGTTTAGTTTTATTTCTAAGCGTTTTACGTTAAAGTGGATTATGAAAATCGGAGGTCGGTATTGTACGCTTAGTTTCAATAAATAAACACCATGAGTATGTTTAATTTCGTTACCTCTTTTACAAGATATGTAAATCTTTCCGTTATTTTTATTTATTATTAAGTGTAATTTGTTATATTTATATAAATTTCCTTGCTGTTTTTACAGCAGTGCAATCTAACTTACCGATGAACTATTCCTTTTCCAGATAGATAGCACATTCCATCACATATCTGTTTTGCCATGGACAGAAAAATTGTTGGTCCTATGTCCAGAGCATGTTTCTCTAGGTAATGCATGAGACTTCCCTTTGGTACTAATTCTGTTATCAAATACGTTGGTGACTGTTGACAACATATTCCTGAAATACAATAAAGCAAGAGCAACGAAATAAATTACAGGTAAACCCAAAGCACGGACAGAAAATCGTAGATAAAAAAGGAGCAGGTCCAGGTTCGTTGGAAGAAGGAGGAATCCCTTAACTCATATACAGAATTAACTGGAATTAACGAAAGCTCGTGCAATATAAACTTCTACTCAGGACAATATTCCCTAATATTCCTGCAATAACCCTATATACTAGTTACTTAAAATAGTAATGGTGCATTACATGATACCCCCACGTTTCACAAAATTTCAAAGTTTCAAGGGCCATAACTCCAAAACCTTTTATACATTTGAACCAAAATTGAACTCGGAATGTATTTTGTTGTAAACAGCTAGCATACAATGTATGTTTGAAGATAGTATGCTTTTCTTTTCACAAGTTATCAGTCGGAAACCCTAAAATTTGCAAAATTTCAAAGTTTCAAGGGGCATCATCCCTAAACCCCTCGGACCTCTGAACCAAAAATCAAACTTGATTAGAGTTTTATGGTAAACAACTTGATACAATGTTTGAAGACAGTATGTTATTTCATTCATAAGTTATCAGTTTGGATCCCTAAAATTCGCAAAATTTCAAAGTTTCAAGCGGCATAACTCCAGAACCCCTTGAACCTCTGAACCCAAAATCGAACTTGGTCTGAATTATTTAGTAAACAACTCACATACCAAGTTTGAAGACGGTATGGTATTTTGTTCACAGGTTATCAGTCGGAAACTGTAAAAGTAGCAAAACTTCAAAGTTCAAGGGGCATAACTTCAGAACCCCTTGGACCTCTGAACCCGAAGTCAAACTTGGCCTGAGTTTTGTGCTAAACAAGTTACATACCAAATTTGAAGGCCTTATATTATTCCGTTTACAAGTTGTCAGTCGGACGAACGGACAGACGGACACACGACTGAGGGCATCATATAATACCTCGCCACTACGTGTGGCGGGGTATAAAGATTTAATTCAGTGGAAAAGAAATATTTATCGGGTATAGCTGTAAAACACTAGCAGTAATTTGTTTTTGCCTCGGTATTTGTTTTGTCGTTGTATAAACCGTTATATTGTGTATTCATTTTTCCTAATAAAGTTTACACTTATAAAAATACAATAATGGAGGAATTTTTTACCCAGAAATTTGGTGATATTCGGATGATTCAGTTCCACCAAGAAAGCTGCCTCTTTTAACATATCTTCAACTGGTTTCTGATAATTTTCCTTTAATGTAAAACATAAGATAACAACCTCAGAGAAAAAAATCACATACAAGTATCAAATGAAAGGTCTAACAGCAAGAAAAAGACTTGACAGATACTTATTGTAAGAAAAGTTTAGGTTGATTTGGCGGAGTAACCTGTCATTCAGGATCTGATCATTCCAAAACATGATTAGGTACATTAGACCAAATACATGGTGATGTTACTAATAGATCAATAATTGTACGATTGGTGAATGTTTCTGTTTATACATTGGGGCATACAAATTACAAACTCTTTGTTTTTGAAAAGTGTTCACTATAAAGATAACTACATGATTATTAATGATTAATCTTTTAACACCTCGTGTTGGCACTACACTGAAAAAGTGGATTTACCCCAGTTCAAAGTTTAAGGCAAAACCCGCCAGTCAATCTTAAGTTTTGTAAGCAAAATGTATGTCGCATGCAAATGTTAAGGTTATTCATAGGGATTCGCTTCCGTAATTATACTATCAATGTACGATCGACTGAAAAATCACACGAAAGTAATTTTTCAGTCGACCGTACATTGATAGTATAATTACGTACGCGAATCCCTGTGAGTTATAACGTCAAATAATACGATACCAAGTGATGACATGACTCGGTATTATTATTACAATTATTATGATTATATTATTTTGATTTTTTAGTACCTTTAAAAAAAACTACAAAGTTAGTTTTATAGCTGTTTCTGATGTAACATCTGCCTAAATAAGTTGATGCATTAATCAACATACTCAACAATCATTTAAGTCTTATTATAAGTGAATTGTTATGTGTTATATAAACATCTGTACTTGGTTACCGTGTGTGATTACCTCCTGTCAATAGTCAATATTCTCGCAAATCACCTACAAACATCACAGCCAATATGAACAAATAAACTGCTTTCTTTCTAAAGCAACTCAATTAAAGATAACTTTATATTAAGGGGGTTCGCTACTCCGTAAAAAATAAATAGGATTTCAAATAAACGTGCTTTTTGTTAGAGAATTGAAAAAGAAATGCTTTAAGTGAAAAAAATGATAGGTTGATAATCTCGTTTTTTGAATTATATGTGATTGAAAATTTGGCGGGAAACTGAAATCCTTGGATTTTTCATAGGATTAACACTAGAAAGGTTTGACCACGAAAGAATGTGACAAAATAAAAACAATTTAGTGAAATTTTTACAAAATTCTCATACAGATGTATAAAATGAAGTTATGGGAAAAATTAAGGGGTCCATGGGCAAAAAATTACATTGCTTTTACATGGATAAAACCAGAGAATTCAGAAAATCTGACAGAAATCCCAAAACATGAGGAGCGAACCTCCTTAGGAAGAAGAGATTGGAAGCCTTACGTTCAGATGTCTTACTGCAACTTGTTTGTTCTTGCTTGTCCATTCTCCATCGTTTAAGATGCCAAAGCCAAAAAAGTCATTACCTACAGGTAAAACTTTATTTTTCAATTAGTTCATTTCAAGCATACGTATTATAAAAAGTCACTTACTTTTACTTTTATTTAAGTCAATTCTAAACATACGTGAGATAAAATTAAAATGCATCATGCAATAATTAATGCACATATCATAATATTTTACGAAAGGATATGGAGTAAATGAACATGACACTATAACACATATGTTAACTCCAACTGCAATAATTTTAATGAGCTGTATGGCCATTTGGGAAATTAAATCCTCATCAGCAGCACTAGAACCCAAACATAGGAAATCCATAATTTCAAAAAAGTGTTTAAAATGCATAAAACTAAACGAAATCCAAATAATCAGTAATATCAAATATAGCTAAGGACAAAACTACGATGAAGGGAGTAAACCATTTACATAAATTTAGATAATAGTAATTGAACAAAGTGTACACATGAGATATTATCTCATGTACAAGTACACCAATTCCTGTGAAGAAAATGTTTTTTTTAAAAAAACTCTCTTTTGCTATGATGCTTAAAGAACTATGACCATATGATAGAAAATGTTCAAGTTTGCATGTGAAAAATTTGTAGTTTGAGTAGGTTGACTATGTTTTTCATCACTACTGAAGATACCAAGTCCGGCTGTCCCGAGTTCCTATCGTTGTTTATGTTTGTCTTTTGTATTTTTATTGTGGGTTTTTTTCATGTGTAGTTCGTATTTACTTTCTGGCATGTGGCTATGTTTTTCGGCCATTGTAGGTGTTTCCTGTTATCTTTTTTATTCCAAGACTACATTAAGCAATGAGAATTCTCAATTTACCTATGACGATACTTGGTCCATGCTACGATTTCAGTTCTAAACATATCTCTCCAATATTAACCTAAAAAAATCATCACTTTCAGGATGTGTGTGTGTGTGTGTGTGTGTGTGTGTGTGTGTGTTTTCACTGTACTCTATCTTACTTAGATTTGTATTATTCGTCGATTCCATTATTTTTTTTCTTCAACTATATATTTCTTCTTTGTTATTCTATTTGCGGCTTTCGTTTTTAGGTTCTGTTGTTCGCTCTCATTACATGGTGTATTCCTGGAATAATTATTTATCTCCATTTTTCAATCTTTGATTGCACTCAGTTCTGTCAAAAAAGGGCAAACCTTAGTTGGATATAATTCAATTTACCTAGTTTATATTTTATATTAATTTCTGTTCTGGGAAATTCTCCTTTAAGTTTTGGTATTGTCTGATATTTTGGAATAAGATATAAAAGTTTAACACCAAGATCATCATGAGCTCCGTAATATCTGAACAGTTCCTGTATATTATCGAATTTTATACTGTTTGCTATACAGACCTGAAAATTATAAATATATAAAAATGGTCATTGTCGTGAAATAAAGACTGCCCGCAAGAGAGTAGTATTGAATGAGATGGTGATGATTTCCGAGCCGAAGATGAGGTTATTATCTGAATCGAAGTCAATTCCACTGTCCCATAGCACTGTGGTAAATTTGATACCCGTAACTGCAGTTACCGATATCCCGAGATGGCGGACGCTGTTTCGGCTAAAAATTATGGCTGTCGATTTCGTTATGATAACGCATTATTCATCAGTATTTCTTAACTTATTCTTGTCTACTACTTAATTTGGAACTGAACTGCCAAAGGGTTTTTTTTCATAATTTTATTGCTGAACAGAGAAACAACCTCTACAAAAAACAGCGGTGATGTTGGTAACTGAAGAAACAGATATCCGTAACTGATATTCAACTTCTTGAAGAAGACGTCGGTAACTGTTGATTTATGTTATATCTGTGCCATTAATTGTTCCTATGGCCTTATCTTGCAGTCCTTAACGTTTGAAAAAAGAAAAGAAAGCAGGTCTTTGATAGTTTTAGGAAATTTACAAAAAACGACAATCATTTTTCAATATTATCACCGAATTTTTTTACATTTCTGAAAGGACTTGAACAAGATGAGGTTACTAATTCGAATTCCAAAATGTGATGTCTTTGAGAGGTTCAGGAAAATAACAAAAACTGGAATCAAAGATTTTTTCAATGATACTATTGAAAACGACCATTATTACAATAATGAATTGGAAAATACTTTGTTGCTTTCAAAAATATTAAGTGTTTGAGAGTATATCAAAATTTCAATCAAAGATTTTGCAATCTTACCATTTTGAAACAAAATATAGTTGCCAGGTAGAATTCAATAAAGGTCTTTGATAGTTTAAGGAAATTTACAAAAATTTAAATCAAAGATTTTCGCAATCTATCATGATAACAGTAAGGAATTTAAAAAGATATAGTTACAGGGTAGAAATTCAAAAGGTAAACGGTTTTTGAGAGCTTCAGGTAATATTCCAAAATTAAATCAGATTTTTGAATTCCTAATATTCATACTAAATTGCTTATCTATAAAATTATATGACGGAATTCAAAACCATACATATTAATCTTTGACCAAATTCAGAACAGAAGTAAAAAATTCCAAAAGTGTATCAACAGAGCCTTAAAAATATACCCTATTGAAATACACACATAAAATCAAAGTTATACGATAAAGTTCCAGTCATATTCTGATTGCTTATTTTTATTTTTCCCTGTTTTTTTTCTTTTTGTTTTATTTTGGTCTTTCAAGGACATGCTCCTTGGTATCAAACTAAGTCTGCTATCATCAGTAAAACATACAAAATGGAACCATGACTACTACAGAAGTTTTCACTTATTAACGTATAACTCGAAATACATTTTATGACTTCAGGGCAAATCTGAAAATTCCAAAACCTGTGGAACAGACAAGTTTTAAAGTGTAACTTATACAAGATTCCTCCGATAAAAAACGTTTTTCTTAGACAAGATTTCTCCGATTAAAGGTGTAAGAGAAGTTCGACCTCAATCTTTTTTTAAAGACCCAAAACTTGGGAATATCCAAACTGCACAGTGAACCAAAATTGAACCATCTGTGAAAAGGATGGCTGAAAATCTTAATATTTTTTCAAGAACGTTCATCAAATGATTTTTGTGATTTAAGTCTATTACTGCATCAATGTAAATGAACAGGGTAGCTGTATATTCCACGAAGTGTTTGAAAATTAAAAGGATAAATAGTAAGTTCTAAGGAATTTGCGTCCGTAATGAAGCAAAGTTCGCGAGACGAATGGCATTCTTCGCGCGACTAAAATGTACATTTGTATTCGGAATGCAACATTTATATACATTTTCCACAGTTAGCATCCAGATTATTGTTGTTAACGTCTTTCTTATCAAAAAAGTATGATTAGTAAGTAAACTTCATCGTACAAAAGCATGCAAACTAAGTTGTATTCTATAAACTAGTCCGACCGGCAACTTAGGTATCGAATATCAAACAACAATATGTTGAATGACAAAAATGTTTTGACTGTACATTTTGTGAGCTGGTTTTTGGTTTGGGTATATGTATAACGCTTTGGTATAGATTTTGGTTTACTTCTAACGGCTCTCCGGGTAGAATTTTTTTTTTGTTTTTGTTTTTTGTTTTTTGTTTTTTTACCATCAAAAATTTATCAAGTAACCACTATGCATACCCCTTACAAAATATTCGACAAGAAATCGTCTTTGATACAGTACTGATATATTATGTAAATCTCTAGAGAGATAAATTTGCTAAAAGAACCTACAAGCCGGACGGAAATCATAAAATAACATTATTCAATACTTTCCACAACTTAGGGGACGACCATTTGATTTTAAGGGGGAGTGGCTTTTGCGATTTTGTAGATAATAATTTTTAGCTGATCCCACTTGTGCTGAAAATAAATCTTTTAATTTTGATTTGAAGAATATTTTTTTATTGAAAATGGAAATAATTGATTTGATTTGATTTGACATCTGGTGAAAAAAAAATAATTTGTTCGTAATTTTCATTGAAAGAAATCAATTTTCTGAGCAAATCGTCTAAGCCCAATCCCCCTTGAAAATCAAATTGTTGTCCCCTTTAGTTCCGTCTAAATTACTGTCTGCTTTTTGAAATGATGAACTTGGAACCTGACCAATATATTCAAATGACAAGATTCACAAATCCTGTTGAGCATTGCCCCCTTTTTCATTCAATCCTTCTCCATACCAGTTACGGATATCTTTACTTTCCGTTACGGACATCAGCAAAAATATATTTTTGTCAAGTACCGACATCAACGCAATTTTTTGTGTGGCTATTTTCTCTGTCTATCGATTACATTATGACAAAACCTTGAGCATCTAATTTACAAATTACTGTAATGTATCAAATAAGACATGAAACATAGCAGAATGCTTCGTTATTATTAAAAAATAAACAGTTATGATATTTAGCTGAAACAGTTTCAGCCATCCTGGGATATCGGTAACTGATGTTATATCACATTTACCCCATTGCATAGGCAGTCTAAATTTCACGGTAATGACCACTCTTTCATTAACTATTATTTTCATTTCATTGAGGAAAGCATGACATCTATTGATAAACATTAAAAATGACATGTTATTTTTTTTTTATGGTTTTGTTGTCTGGTGAATATTAGCCCTGTATTGCATGCATTATTTATTGTTACACTCAAGAGATAATTGCAGTTCAATAGTTTTGTAGTACAACCCATCGACACATTATTGCATTGCAATAGTTTCAAAAGTGGAGATCACAGGCAGGCAGTACCATGTGGTGGTGCCCGGGCACTATCAAATAGACGACTTTCCAGTAGGTGATTTTTTCCGGAAACTTTTGACGTCACAATATAGATTTTCCAACGTCACAATATTTAGTGACGCATTTTGCGTCGATTGACCCCAGGTCAACCGGCGCAATTCATTCATAAAAAGAAGTAAGAAAGTTGTCTATGGCAATGCCCGTTTGACATTTTAACATACATTTTAAAAAATTCCAAAGATCTCCTTGAACAGCTCTCCTCAAACAGTCTCGCATACTGCAATAGCATTCAAACTTTTGATTTTTCTACCCTTTATACAACTCTTCCCCATAATAAACTAAAACAGTAATTTCCGATCTGATACATCAATGTTTCTGTACCAAAAACGGAGAACGCAGGTATTCCTATCTGGTAATAGGAAAAGATAAAACATATTTTGTAAAGAACCACACTGAGTCAAACAAGAAATACAGTGAAAATGACGTGATTAAGATGCTTGAATTTTCGATCGACAACATTTCTGTTGAATGTGGAGGCCGTGTTTTTCAACAGACAATAGGGATTTTTATGGGAACAAATTGTGTGCCACTTTTAGCTGACCTTTTCCTTTTTTCGTATGAAGCAAAGTTTTTACAAGGGCTGATACAACAGAAACAAAAACAACTAGCCCAGACTTTTAATTTCAGCTTCAGATATATAGACGATGTACTTTCTCTTAATAACCTAAGATTTAAAGAATATTTACATCGTATCTATCCCAATGAACTTGAAATTAAAGAGACAACTGATACACCCGATTCTGCTTCATACCTTGACCTTTTGTTATACATTGACGAACATGGACGTCTGAAATCTAGATTATATGACAAACGTGATGATTTTGACTTTCCAGTTGTGAACTTTCCCTTTCTCTGCAGCAATATACCTGCATCCCCAGCATATGGAGTATATATTTCACAATTAATTCGTTACTGTAGAGCGTGCAGTACATACAGTGACTTTGTGGAAAGAGCAAAAGCACTGTCACAAAAACTGCTGAGTCAGGGATATGTTCAGCCTTTGTTACTTTCGTCCCTTCAGAAATTCTATGGCCGTCACCACGACATCATAGATAGATGAAATGTCAGTGTCGCAAAAAAAACTGACATTTTCAGCTAGATTCGCGTCTTCCCTGATTTGACATTACCGGTTTTGACTTTACCCTGGATTGACCCACTGACAGTGTGACGGGAGCTGTGCACAGAGCAGGACATGCTTACCCTTCCGGGGCACCTGATGTCACTCCTGTTTATTGAGAGTTCACACTGTTAGTGCTTTAGTTTTTTGTGTTGTATATGTAATGTTCGTGTGTTTTGTGGGCATTTGGTGTCTTTGGTCTTCCGTCTTTTGGTGTTCTGGCTTTTGCCTTGTCTCTGGACTTTGATTTGTGTAATCTTGTGCTTTGTTCCTTCGGTATTCTACTGCCGTTGTTTAACATACATAAATAAGTAACAAGTGCAATGAAAAGAAATAGGTATTCACTGATATGAAAAAGAATAAATTAAAACCCATTCCGGACTTTAAGAAATGCTTATCATACGTCTCAGCAATGAAGTATATTTAATAATTTCATCAACATGAGTTATAATATAAAGAATATCTCAAAATAAAACTGTAGCAATAATTCAGATTGTCTATGATTTCTATCATAAATTTGTTAACGAATTGTAGTTTAACACACCATAACCTAATTCCAGGAAAGTGTTACTTTGCAAATGCAACACATTAATCATTAATTACGGATCTCCTTACACAGCCGATGCTTGTGGAATAGATTCTTACGAAAGCCTAGGAGGATATTAAGACATTAAGACTATCGTTATTTATGTTTGTCTCTTGTTTTCATTATTGTTTTTCTGGTGCAGTTTGCTTGTAAATTGTGGCATGTGATTGTAGTTCCTGGCCATTGTAGGTGTTTGCTGTTTTCCTGTTTTTGTAATTAGAAATTCGATAAAGATTTAATACAATTATTTTTGAAATTCGAAATTCAATATCAGATCCCGGAACCTGCATCGGATTTTTTTCATGTGCTCCGGCTGCCAAGCTGGCGGGCGCGTCCCCAAGTGATGGATAGGGGAATGTCCTGTCTATGCGGGGTGGTCAGATAATAATACAGAAAGCTTGGTCGTGAACCCTTGTAGCCAAACTACCAGGAGTAACGCAACGCTCTTTCAAAATATAAAGACTCCTTCTTTATTTATCAAAGGAGAGTAGACGCACTAGGTGTCGTGCAGGAGGCTAAATATCCTTCCCTTTCCCACACAATCAAAAATTCGTTGCCCCGGTAGTCTCTTCTACCTATATTTCTTTCTTCTTTTTCTACAATATTTTTTTTAATTGATTAACTTGTTCTCGCCCTGTTATGGCTTAGATATTAACGTATTATTATTAGATATTAACTTATTAACGTATAACTCGAAATACGTTAATACTCGAAATATCGAATTAACTGGGCGTTAAACTCTAACTAATCAATCAATCAATATCAGATCATAGAAACTGCGAAAGTCAAAATTCGAGATTCAATATCCTATCTTCGGAAATCAGATGCAATATTTAAGTTTCGAAATTTGCGATTCGAAATGAAATATCCAAAGGCCAGGCAAATGACAGCTTTGAAATATGTGTACTTTTTTGGCCAAGCAATGGGAAAGCTTTTCACAAATACATATGTCGAAAAATAGCAAATTAATGCATGTATTTAAACATGGAAATTTGGTGCATTCAATGGAAAATATGTTCATATATGCAAAAATATGAACGTAAGGGCTATAATGGATTTTTGAACGGACTGAAACAAAATCTGTAATAAAAGGCACTTGTAAAACCGAATAAGATGGAAAAGAAAAGAAAATTATGTGCATATGAAAGGCTGTTAGGGTGGCGTTCAATACACATCTTATGTGATAGCATATGATGATAAAAAGATCGTGTTTGAACTTGGCATTAAAGTACCTTGTCGTCGGAAGTACTCCTTAGAATGTAATTGGCCACCTTGTCGTGGTGTTTCACTGACAGAGTAGTTGTAGAAAACTGTGAATGACTTCTAACTAAGAAACTTCCATTTTCTTTGTCCCTTAATATAATATCTGAATCTTTGAGTGAAATGTCTCCGTGGTGCCATGCCGGTAAATCATCTAAAATGGAAAAACATACCTTTGCATAACAAAAACAGGATAACAGCAAACACCTACAATGGCCAGGAACATATCCTATTAATTTTTTGATAATATGTAAGACTACTTTAGTTAGGAGAACAGTTGGACCACAATATTGCAAATATTGTATCAAGTCTCTCATAACACCTCTATGTCTTACATAAGCCTAAATACAAATATTCTCGGAATAATTAAGGAAAAATATGACAGTTTGTATTCGACCGTTATTTTCCCTTTCTCAGCAGCAATATACCTAACTCCCGAGCATATGCAGTGTATATATCACAATTAATTATTTATTGTAGAGCTTGTAGTTCATACAGTGACTTTGTGAGTCAGGGCTATGTTCAGCCGTTGTTACTTTCGTCCCTTCCGAAATTATACGGCCATCACCACGACCATATTTACACAAAAGTTTAGAGTATTGGACCTGCACTTGGCATTGATGGTAAATTTACATTTTAAGTGTCTTCTTTTTTGTACAAAGACGGAACTTCTGTGAAAAAAGACGACTCATAAAGGTCTTTCAATAGTAGTCCAAGGATAATTCCTTTAATGCAATATCATTATATCTATATGAGCGACTGATGTATAAAAGAATCATTTGAAGTAATCATACGTACCGACAAAAACGCCCTCCATTTCACGTTTGCATCATATTTATTCATATTCCATTATCGTATGCGTTTCATTGTTAAGACTTGTCAAGGAAACTGTACTACAAATATAGTAGATATAAGTATCAATATATGAAATATAAGAGAAATCCTATCCGTATATCTATCAATTTCGATGGGAAAATATATCTTCATAATAAATTCAAAAGAAAAATAAAAAGCCGATGTGGAAAAAAAAATATTTATTTGCTTATTTCGCAATTCAGATATATCTTAAACAGTACCGACACTTCTGTATAACCACAATAAACATTGGACTCATTGACATAGAATAATGACCCGAAGCATATTAGATAGAGATATCATTTAAGGTTCAACGTGATCGTGGAAATATTTGCGAGATTGAAGCCATCAAGGGCGAGTTCAAAATGCCAAGCAGTTTGAAGATCAGCATGTTTCCTTATCTGTATGGAGTTTTGGTCTTGAAGGAATTTGTGCTACAGCTGTCAGTGCAGGAAAAGTATGCAGAGACCTGACATGTTCCATGTTGCATGAAATGCTCTGTTAAGGTTAAAGACATAACTCAATTACTTCTGCCACTATAAAAAAAAATAATAACACCTTCGACACATAGCGTATTGATCATTAGACGTTTGAAAAAGAACACCAACATATGGCCATCCTTTAAAGATGAAAGTTACATCTAAGCTATCTGTAGTGACTTAGAACACAGACCCTATGGAATTTCAGCTCTTAACAAAAGAAGGTTTGCAAAACAAGATCAATCATATCAGTATTAGCTAAAGTGTGATGTTTATTGAGACAGAGGCCGAAGAAAAGGACTGAGGTCAGTATAGTGGTAGAAGATATGGGACAGGATTAGGTCGAGGATATAGAGATTTTGAACAACAACAGACAACTTATTTCAATTGTCAAGAAGTCATATGCAACCGTTGTCATCGAGAAAGAAATATTGCCAATGGATGCCAAAGTAACAAGAGTCAATTAAAAGTCTTGAAATTAAGATGGCAACCGACTTGCATGAATTTAAATTGCCCTACAAGAATGTCAACAAAACTGAATGTATGGGATACCAACTGAAAGTGCAATGATCTTCTGGACACTGAATCCATAGTCTCAACAGAATCCAGGACATTTTACGACCATCATGAAGCACATTTACTGAAAAAGATAATTAATATCGAATGCACAGATGGCAAATCTACTTTACTATGATGTAATCAAGCAACTACAAAGACAAAAGGTAGTAATACTTCTTATCTTGTGTTATCTGATTTACTCCAGATAGGCCGTACTATTCTTCTCTACCTGAACTTTTAAGAACCAATAGGTTCTGTATGTCTCGTCATGCGACACCTAGAAAGTACGACACAACTGCATTTTGAAAACGCTTCCCGCCAAAATATGACGTTGCAGGATTATGACGTTAATAGTTATTGCTTAAAAGGTCATTTTTTTTTTTTTTGGTTATAAATGCAATTTCCGGCTACAGATTATTTTCCCGCAAGTTCGAAAATTAAACAAGACTTACAGACCCTATATATTATCAGTCATTATGGAACGTTACTAGAACGTTTAAAAACAGCACGCTTTCTCCAGACTGCAGATTCAATGACACCATGGCATCCTACAGCGTAAAAAAACACTACGGGTCGTCTTGAACTTTCTGTGAGGTATTGGCAAAGCTCAATTGTTGAAGGCCTCATTGTGACTTCAAGATGAAGAATAACAATAAAATCGTTGTTCGATTGCTTGGTTAAATCATGTATTTGTAGAGACAGTGTCTCAGGTGCATTTACTCTATATCCGTTCATTGTTAAACATATTTTCCAATGAAATCAGAATAATATTATTTTTTGTTTTATTTTTTGGGGAGATACAAGAAGTAATTAGGAAATAAGTATTTTTTATAACTTGAAAGAATCGGGTAAAATTTCCATGATAGTCGTAAAAGTTTCATTTTAGACATAATTGTTTACGTGATCATGAAAACAAAGTTGGTAGTTAGCTAGGTTTACACCGCCAATCAGACCAATTCGATCAACTCGACCATGCTCTTTTATCCCGATCAACGACATAAAATTCAATGATCGAGCTAGCTCACGACGTCCACTCGACCTTTACCCGATTTAACACGAATAACACTCGACCATTCTCGATCTCTTTACGATTCATGTACGACTTACGCTCGACCCTCATTCGACCAACCAGACATTGTCAGATTGAGCCAGATCATAACCCGATTTGTGTTTGATTAACTAGACCTGGTCTGGAGAAGATCGTGAAATGGTCGAGTGTGCTCGAGTTTGTCCTTTTAGTACGTTTGTATATATGGGAATAAAATTTTAAAATTCAGGGAACAGTTCGCATGGTGTTAGAAAAACAAAATTTATGGCCCATGTGGCTGATGCTTCAAAGAAAAGATGATAACTGTGATAGATCTAGAGAAGCAGAGAATGCTGGTCTGACACAAAAGGCGCGTAGTTTGGGTTTGACAATACCAATTGCTTCAAAGTCATCATAACAGAGGAATGAATGTTCGCTTTAACATACTAAACAGGTCATCCTCCTCAACATGCGTCTGAATGCGACATTGCGTTTTTCCTGTCATAACATGTACGACTAATCTGATACATAAAACAGAAGACATTTCATCATATAATTTATAGTAACTTCGGTATTTTGTTATTTATGATATCGGTGGTAACTAGATTTACAGTTGTTTCCGTCTAAAGCTTTTAACCTGCTTTCTGTAGAAAAATCCCGTTTTTAGAAAGTGGAAATGGCGAGCGGTTGTCCGTTGAGTACATCATTTTCCCGGTGCAAATCTGAAAGAATTTTTTATCTTCTAGTACATGTTTCACATGTTCAAAATCGCATTTTTTCTGATGCAATTTAGCTTTAATCATATCTTGTTATAAGAGTACAAACATGCTCGGAAGAAACAAAATTTTATTCTTGAATTCATGTATTTAGTGAATCTGTTTCTGTAGTGTGTATATTGGGTACATCTTGGTTTCAGTTTCAAATTCTGTCAGCATAACTATAGTCGATTGAGTCTGAGCTCTCTGCACGTCATGCTTTAATTCTACTACATGTAGTAGCATGCACAATCTGATATCATTTCTACAATTCTGATATAGCCAGGTTGAGCTTTTGCCATTATTTTGTGTCCGTTGTCCACTAACTTTGCATTCAAATATATTCTACCCAGAAACCACCGAGTCACGATAGACCTCGATTGGTTTAATGTGAAAACAAAAACTTTATGTCTATTTCTAATCAAATACAACCGCCAACTGGGAATATAGTTTTAAAAAAGATCTTATGGGAAAACTCATTTAAACGTTACCTCTGAAACCCCTAAGCCAATTAGACCAAACGTTACGATTGCCGAATGATGGTCCCTTTTCAAAATAGTGTCTGTCATATCGTCAACGAATACAAGATAAATGCCAAAGGGACAAAGTTAAACATTGTACCAGAAAAATTTTCATTCGACAAATTGATGCCAAAATTGGTCAAAATAGTCCTTGGATGTTCCAATTTCAAAAAGTATCTATCTTGTCTGCATGAAATCCAAGATGGCCCATAAGACGGGGAACATAATTTAATATTCGACCCAACTTAAATATCCATTCAAATACTTTCTACTCTAAAACTACTTTGCCAAGTGCATGAACAATAGTCCTTGGCTGGTTCCCACTTAAGATAGTATCCGACAAATTCTCTTCATATCAAAGATGATTATCAGTCAAACTTGAATATAATGGTCAATGGAGTTCATTGGATTGCTCCTTTAAAAACTGAAGTAAGACCCTAGTGAGAGACTGAGGCTCTTGAAAGCCTCATGTTGTGCTATTGTGAAAAGATGACAAGCTGTCGAGTAAAATCGAGTAAAGGTCTTGATTGGTCGAGTAAAAGTCGGATACAGGTCGGGAAAAAATCGGGTTATAGTCGGGAAGATCATGTATAGGAAAAAAGTTAGAATCGTGTTAGTCGAGTAATGATCGAGTACTAATCGAGTTGATCTGGAAGCGAGTCGGCATAAATCGAGAAGCGAATGAGTTAAAGTCGGGTAGAAATCGGCATGATCGGCTAAAATTTTGACACTCGATCAAAACCGATCCATTTTCGACCTCTTCACGACTACCTCGATCAGACCCCGATTGATTCCCGACCTGTTTTCGACTTATAATGCACACGACCTCTTCACGATATTTTTGACATGTCAGAAATATTCGGGAACACAGCTCGAGTTCAGCAGAGTTAGTAAGATCGACCCGATTTGGTAAGTAGACCGAACACGAGCATTCAAGATCAGTGTCCCGATCGATGAATATTCATGAATATTCATAGATCGAGTTCGGTCGAGTTGCTTTGATCGGCAGTGTAAACCTGCCATAGAGGAATATATGGTACAAATTTATATAAAGTGTTGATTGTAATTTTGATCAATGATGATCATATGATGTGCTTAAAGTAGCTAACTGACTAATATTAATGTATAATCAAGTTGAGCGGAAATGTATACCGAATATATGGTAAGTGGTTATATGTTAGTTTACTTTCATTTTTTTTTATTAACGTACGTAATACCTATATCGTTATAATTTCAGGGGAATTTTTAAATATGTATAGTTTGAACTTCAAATATTTATTTTTTTTTTAAATAATTTGCAAACTATATGCCCAATTTCGAAATTTCTGATTTAGAGACCAGAAAATATTTTAGGACGAGAAACCCTATCCGTTTTCTGTTCCAGGAATAGTTTTAATATTTTAAAGGACAAAACGAAAGTATTATTCTGGATCCAAAATCTTCATCTGGTGTCAACAAAATTTGTGTATTTTAAGATTGTGGACTTCTGGTTATTAAAGTATACAACCGTTGTGTTTTAAATATGCATTTGTTCCAGCTGACAAAAGTTCAATTAGAAAAAATGTCGTTCAAAATGTCAATATTTCTTCCACTGGGAACAAATGCTATTCCCGATTACATGTGATATTAAATTTGCTCTTATGGACCAAAACCTATGTTATATTTTGCACTTAAGGACAAATTGTGTGATGGAATGTTTATTCCCTCACAATGCAACTGAATTTGTTGAACATAAATGTTAACTTACGGATGAAGAAACAACTGAAAATGAAAAGAATAAAATGAACAATTCTAAAAAAAAAAAACAATATCAAAACATGATGAAAAACTTAAATAGAGAATAGATAAAACAAACCTGTAGTCAGCCATAACATGTACTTCCTTTGTCAAGTTTATGTTTAATAAAGCACAATAAACAGGGAAAATTATTACAAAAACATTTAGGTCAGTGCCTTAAAATATCAATGATTTATTAAAATGAGGATAAAAAATAGCGAGGCGCTATATGTAGTGTTCTAAAATGGTCGCTTTAAAAAGAGACAATCTTTTGACGCTGCAACAATATATAAAATAAAGTTAAATAATTACATTTTCAGTGTCCCCATATAATGCCCCTGAACAACCTTGAATCACATAAAGAATTACTTAATTTATTTGAACATGAAAACGATTGAATGTTTAGGGAGTTTTCTATCTTATTTTGTTGTTTTTTTTATAGTTAATATTTCCTGTCGAAATGAAATAGATTCTTAGTTTGTATAAACCATACCCGTTATATGTATCAGTATATTGTATGAAAGGGTAGGTTTAGGTACCCATAAACCGGTTAAACCTAAACGCTGACTTTTGCTAATGCCGGATCAAAGCCCGGCTGTTCTGAGTTCCTATCATTTTTTACGCTTTTCTTTTGTCTTATTTTTGTTTTTCTGTGTAGTTCCTTGGCACATTGTAGCACGTTATTGTAATTTTAGGACTTGTTATCCCTTTTTATTTTATTTATCTGTTAGCGCAGTAGACAGAAAATAGGACAACTTCTTATCGCATGTGTATTTCAGTTTTCCAAGCCATAGACTGCAAGTGTTTTGGTTAAATAAAATAAGAAGGAAATGGAGTATATGTACATGAGACAAAGTATCTGTCAGTACGTAAAGTGACATGGATTTAACATCTAGCAATGAATATAGTCCTGAACTTACTATGGGGTATGAGCAAAGCTCATTGTTGAAGGCCTCATGCTGACTTCCAGATGGAGAATAACAATTAAAGCGTTGTCCCATTGCTTTGATTAACCATGTATTTGTAGAGACTTTGCCTCAAGTGCATTTACTCCATATCCCTTCATTGCTCATTATGGTAAATTGAAGCTATGAAAATATTTTTTGTAGTTTGCTGTTTTCCATGGTGAAAATCCGATCTAGCAATTTAAGAAAACACACACACAAAATATTAAAACAAAAACGCATATCAATAATAAATGATAAGATAAAATCAATTACAGATGAAGAGTCCATGACACGTTAACATTGCTTGCCCTCGTTTTAAAACGTAAAACGTAAACGTAGTTCAGCTCGTTGAGAAAACAGTTCAGATTTGTCATCTTGAAAGGGTATGTTTACTATGTTTGTCTTTCATCTACATAAAACCGGTTTAACACACTATTTCTTTCAAAATGACTCTTCCAAAGCAGGACCATTAAGGTTTTAAGGTGGTTTTGTAACTGTTTTAACTTTTTTAATCACTGGATTTCGGCTCCTGACACAATTGTATTTGGCGCTTCTGGTATAATCATTATCTATTAAGTCTGTGAGACAAAAAGACAAATCAGATGGAAACCATCGGCGAAATTGTCAAATTTCATAATGAATAATGGTTCTGACTTGGTACAGCAATTTCAAAAGAAACTGTGGGTTAAACGGTTTTACGGCTAGCCAAACCGCCCCTTTCATTGCGTTAGTGTACGGTAGCAACTCAAAAACAATTGCCATTGAAAGGTTGTTTCATTAGACTTGTTTATAAAGCCGACGGTATTTAGTTTTTGGATAATATATATCATTATGTCATATAAAGTAATTAGTATACCGTAAAGCCATGTTAATTAGTATGAGCACTCAGACTTCTTGTCCCTTTTGTACGTAGATTGTCATATGTACAATTGTTAGCTTACCTAGCCACTGGATTGCAGGCTTTTCATCACATTCCAAGTCATTTTTACTTCCTTTAACTTCGTCACCTATGAAGCCTCGGTCTACGGTACTGATATAATTTGGTCCTTTACGAAATCATTCATTTCTTACTGATAAGAGGAACAATGTTTACTGAATCGCGGATAAAATCTCCCCATTATTTTTTGTACATTTTGACCAACCGGTTAACTGAACCAAACGGTGCAAAAGATAGTGTAAAAAATATCAAATTATTTACAAGAAAGGAGTTTAAGTACATAGTGTTTGATGTTGGAAACTAATTCTCCCGGTATTAGTAAAGTAGGACCGGGCTTCATTCTTATTGAATAAATGCCGAATAGTAATAGCTACAGACTATTTATTTATTTGAAATGTACCGCAACGTGTATCATATTATAACTGCTCACTATATTTTGTTGACGAAAATCAATTCATCTGACATGTAATAAATTACAACACATATACCTAAGTTTTTATAGGGGTTCACACTGCAAGTGCTGTAGTTTTGTGGCGTTTTTGTTCATTTTTGTATGTTTGTTATGTCTTTGTCATCCTGTCTCAATTCGTGTTGCTGTGAATTGCCGTGATTCTGGATTTATGATTTTAGAATTTCCCCTTTCCTCGTTCTTGCTTCGGTATTCGTTTGCCGATGTATACAACAAATGAAAATAAAGGGCTACGCCAAGTGCAGCATGATACGACTATCATGTAGTAATTTTTGTTATAAATTGAATGAGAATTTAATCGATAAGATGTAAATAATTTAAAATGTTACTTTTAAGCTTTTCATTCGTGTTGTAACTTATTGACCTTTACAATTATATGAATTTATGTTTGTACATGTATATCTATGGGCGATATGACCAGTGCGCTATGCAATTTCTGTTTGTTAGTACATGGCATTTAATATTCGTTTAGACATGTAAGTTAGTTAGTTTTGGATAACCAACGAGGACGATCAGTCGGATTTCCGAAGCAAAATTAATATACGTTATATATTTTAATATTGGAAACCAATGAGTGAATGTTTATTCTTTTAAATATTGTACTTTTGGATTGAATAATTGAACTTAAATTTTGTGTCATTATACTTTGAATATTTGGTTTTTATTCAAAAATTACGTTTTGGAACATTCTGTTTGTCTTTCTTATTTCCAGCTGTGAATTCATTATTGTACAGAGTTCGCCCCAAAACTCTGTTACAATTTGGTGGAGAATCCGGGCATCATGTGAGGAAATAAAAATAAAATCTCCTGAACAATTACGAAGGGATAAATTACGTTTACAAAAATATCTGGTTCGGAAATCGTGTGAAAATTTTCCATTCTTTGAATTAAACGATTCGGATTTTCAGAATACTGTCAAAACAAAAGCTTAGGACAATAAACAAGCTAAGAACCTAAACACAAAAGTTAAACATTTCAAAACTGAAATAAAGAAATTAAAACAGGTTATAAATACAATCAAAGAAGAGCGGAAACAAACGAAGGCAAAACTATGGGACATGATTAATTGTTTGAAAACAGAAAACAGAAAATTAAGAACAAAAGTACAAACTATCACGGGTAAATTAAATAGAATTAATGACGATTTGGAATGTTTTGTGGATAAAAATGAAGAAGCAAAGCGAACGGTAGCGATGGCTAAAAGAGAAGCTGACTTACTAAAGAATTTGAAAGAAACTGACGAAACGAAATTTCGGGAACTAAAAGAACGAGTGTCTGGATTAGAAGAAGTTGTACATATATTGAACATGAATATAGAATTCTCCGAAAATACTAGACAAAAATGCCGACAAAACCAGCAAAGACGTCATTTTCAAAGAGGTCGACGAAAGGACTTTCCATAAAACATATGTTTTGGATTCGACAATACTGAAACAATGTACTTGGGTACATGGTTCTCTAATTTTAGGTGTTATGATTTTAATTCTTTTAATCATTGTGTTAATATGCATATTCAAACGCAAATCACAAGACACCACAATTATACTAGAATTAACTTCAGGAGGATCATGTGCTACAATTCCAGTAGCATCATTTCCATTGTGTCCTTCTTATTGGGAGATCCAACCTCCAGTGACCATTCACAATGTTGTTTGGGAGGCCTCACTAAATTAAACATTGAATGGCCTGGTTTTAGAGTAACGAATAAATTAACCAAACAAAGTTTAGCAGTAAAGACTGAAATTGATATTAGTTTTGTAAATTATTTTAAAATTAAGCGAATACTATCGCAACCTTACTGTGCGTACATTCTGATTGTGCACCAAGGCTTGGCTACACCATTACCACAATATCGAGAAAAGACTAATAAAGGCTTGCCAAATTATAATGGTATAAACTGTTTAAAAAATAAAGAGTTACAAAATGTCTGAAAAAAATATCTTAGAACAGATTATTGGTGTATATGTATGTTTTTAGGATATATATATTTTTTTCTAATTTGTTTTTGTTCTATTAGTACAGAGAATCGATGTCAATTTTACTTCCAGCTATTGCGTGTTTGTAATTAAATTGCTTTACATGTAGTGTATTCTTTCGGACATAACAATAGATTCATGAAGGACTTTAGATAATTTTATCAACGTAAATTGATGTTAAATTTACAGCAAATTTTCGCCTTTCCACAGGCTTCGTCAGGCTGATTAATTCTCTACGCACGTGTTTGCATGTGCGATAAAAAAGTCTTTGTTGGTTTGATTACACTAACAATGAAAATTGACACAAAGATATTTCCGTTCTTTGTGACATAGAAAAGCTAACGATGTAATATAAAGTAGAAAATAAATAAATAAATATATAATAAAAAGATGTTAATATAATTGTTTCCGCTGAAAAAATATTCTTTTTATTTTTTGTTACTGATGAATTTCATTTGGTCACGTTCGTTAAGACCGTTTGGTTCTAAAGTACAAAGCTGGTGGACCCAAAAATTTTCCCGCAAATCCCTTGTTGATTCATCCCATTGATCGTTTTCTTCAATGATCTGCACTTTGATGTCTTCAAAAGTGTGTCCTGTCGTTTGGAGATGGCGCGTGACAGGACAGTTTCGTTTTTTGTTATGAAATGAACGGTGGTTGTTTAACCTGATGTTGAAACAGGTGGTAGTTTGTCCAACATATTGTAAACTGCATGAACCACAAGTCAATAAATAAATGCAGTTTTTGGTTTTGCAAGATACAGGTGAGAAAATTTTGCAAGTTTCTTGGGTGACACTACTTTTAAATGAATCGCCAATGACTGCAGATTTACAGCACTTACAGTTGTTACGTTTGCAAGGATTGTAATCACCTGGTGTTTGGGGTTTATTCTTTATTTTTGATTTTACTAGGATGTCTCGTATGCTTTTTGGTTTTCTATAAGCCATAACTGGTAATTCTGGAAAAGTTTTTTTCAACTTTGGATCTTTCTCGATCAAACTCCAATTCTTACGAATTATAGATGGTAGTACTTGAAGACTGGGATGGTAAGTTACAACAAGGGGTGTTCTTTTATTTTGACTACTCTTATCTTTGTATACAAGCAAAGAGTTACGGTCAATATTGTTCACTTTTTCAAAAGCACTGTCGATATTTTTGTCATTATAACCCCTATTGAGTAGGTGCTTTTTTAGTTCTTGTAAACGGTGGTTTTTCAGGTGTTCTTCCGAACATATTCGTTTGACTCGTATGGCCTGGCTATAAGGGATACTGCGAGAACAATGTTTGGGATGACAGCTTTTTGGAGATAAAAATTGATGCTTGTCGGTTTTCTTCGTATGGAGATCGGTTTTGATGTTGCCGTTGACAATGGTTGTAGTTGTGTAGAGAAAGCTGATCTTCTTTGTTGAGGACTCAAATGTAAATTTGATGGAGTGATGAAAATTGTTACAATGTTGAAAAAATTGGTCCAGTTGCGCCTTTGTTCCATTCCATTTGATGTCAATATCGTCAATGAAACGCAACCAAGACATTGGTTTGAATGGAGCTGTAGACAAGATATTTTGTTCAAGGTTTCCCATGAAAATGTTTGCATATGATGGTGCCATTTTGGTTCCCATACTTGTTCCGTTAACTTGCAAATAAGTTTCTCGTTGAATACAAAATTGTTGTTCTCCAGAACAAGGGTGAGTAATTTGACAAGGCACTCAGTTGGAGGATTTTTATCTTGTCTAGAGTTCCATGTTTTTCACAGGCTTGTATACCTTCATCCTTTAGAATATTAGTATATAAAGACGATACATCCATAGTAGCCAAAATGGTGTTTTCTGGAAAGGGGATCAAGTTGTTTATTTTCCCGAGATAATCTGTAGTGTCCTGTAGATGTGAAGGGAGTTTGTGTACAAGCGGTCGTAGGTGAAAATCAACAAACTCAGAAATTTTTTCAGTGGGATGACCGTTAGCTGATACAATTGGTCTACCAGGAATACCTTCCTTGTGAAGTTTGGGGAGTAGATAAAATCTACCGGGTGTACATTTCTCTGGAATCAAATATTGATAGGTGTCATCATCAATATGCCCATTTTCATTCATATCTGCCAAGGTAGTTCTTATTTCTTCGGCAATAGATTCTGTTGGGTCGGAATCTAGTTCTTTATAGAACCGAGTATTAGACAACTGTCTTCTACCCTCCTCTATGTAGTCGTCTTTGTTCATGACAACTACAGCACTGCCTTTGTCAGCAGGTTTTATAATAATGTCATCTCTTTGTTCTATATCTTTTAATGCCTTCTTTTCATGTCTTGTCAAATTGTTGTATTTGTTTTTGTTGTTAGAGATGCACGATGAAATTTCATGTTTAACATTTTTTAGAAAAGTTTCTAGATTCTCATTTTTGCTTCTAAAAAATGTTAAACATGAAATTTCATCGTGCATCTCTAACAACA
>MJUU01004478.1:0-23741 GCA_002080025.1 Modiolus philippinarum | reverse complement strand
TGTTTCGCTTACGAACAGGTAGTACTTGTTATTATTCTTCTTTCCCTTTCTTCTCGTCCACAATGAACTTGTCCGCACAAAATCTCAGAGACCATCAGACATAGAGCTTTCAAATTTTGTAGGATATTAGCCCCATGTATCTAGATGTGCAATCAGCAAAAAAATTTTGAAAGAGGGTCCATTAAGAGTTCATTTGGGGGGCTCAAAAAGGGGTTGGAAAATTAAATTTTTAATGATTTTCATCATATTCTTCACTGTTTCTCAAAAACTATAAACACTAGCTCCATGAAACTTCAGGGGAAAGATGAGGGTCATGTAAGAAAGGGTTCTACAGCATTGGAAATTTCAAAATAACTACTGTTGCCATGGAAACCATAACAAAAAATGGAAATTTTGGGAAAATAGTAGTTTCTGTTGGTAATAATATTTTGATTACAGCAATATGTATTACTTATATTATAAGGGGAACCTCTGCCCAAATTCTTTTTTGGAAGGGTCTGAAATTGGTTGCAAAGGACTAAAGAGCACTTGGTTGCCATGGAAACAAAACCAGAAGCATATTTTTTGTTGAAAAATTGAGTTTTCTGATAAAAAAAGGCATTTTGAGAAATATGTATTAAATAGGTTATAAGGGAAACCCCTGCCCTAATTTTCTTTGGAAAGAGATCTGAAATTGGATGTAACGAACAAAAGAGTATTTGGTTGCCATGGAAACAAAACCAGAAGTATATTTTTATTTGTTGAAAAATTGAGTTTTGTGATAAAAAAGGAATTTTGAGAAATGTGTATAACATAGGTTATAAGGGGAACCCCTGATCATTTTTTTTTTTTTGGAAAGGGTCTGAAATTTGGTTCTATGGACAAAAGAACATTTGATTGTCATAAAAACAAAAACCAGAAGTTATTAATTATTATCATTATTGTGTTTGTTTGAAAAATCAGGTTTTCTGATTAAAAAAAGGAATGATGGGATATATGTATTACATAGGTTATGAGGAGAACCCTTGCCCATTTTTTTTTCAAAAGGGAGTCACGTAATGCCTTGGTATCCGATATGGGAGTTCATTTGTGAGACTTTTGTGTTTCGCTTGCGAACACATTACTTGTTATTATTCTTCTTTCCCTTTCTTCTCGTCCACACAAAATCTCAGAGACCATCAGACATAGAGCTTTCAAATTTTGTAGGATATTAGCCCCATGTATCTACATGTGCAATCAGCCAAAAAAGTTTGAAAGAGGGTCCATTAAGGGTACCTTTTAGGGGCTCAAAAAGGGGTGGGATCGTTCTATAGTAACCCTATGGGAAAATTAAATTTTTAATGATTTTCATCATATTCTTCACTGTTTCTCAAAAACTATAAACACTAGCTCCATGAAACTTCAGGGGAAAGACGAGGGTCATGTAAGAAAGGGTTCCACAGCATTGGAAATTTCAAAATAAGTACTGTTCCCATGGAAACCATAACAAAAAATGGAAATTTCGGGAAAATAGTAGTTTCTGTTGGTAATAGTATTTTGATTACAGCAATATGTATTACTAAGATTATAAGGGGAACCCCTGCCCAAATTTTTTTTGTGAAGGGTCTGAAATTGATTGCAAAGGACTAAAGAGCACTTGGTTGCCATGGAACCAAACCAAAAGCACATTTTTTTGGAAAATTAAGTTTTCTGATAAAAAACAAGGAATTTTGAGAAATATGTATTACTTATATTATAAGGGGAACCCCTGCCCAATTTTTTTTTTTTTTTTTTTGGAAAGGGTCTGAAATTGGTTGCAATTGACAAAAGAGCACTTGGTTGCCATGGAAACAAAACCAGAAGCATATTTTTTGTTGAAATATTTAGTTTTCTGATAAAAAAAGGAATTTTGAGAAATATGTATTAAATAGGTTATAAAGGGAACCCCTGCCCAAATTTTCTTGGGAAAGAGATCTGAAATTGGTTGTAATGAACAAAAGAGTATTTGGTTGCCATGGAAACAAAACCAAAATCATATTTTTTTTTGGAAAATTAGGTTTTCTGATAAAAAACAAGAAATTTTGAGAAATATGTATTACATAGCTTATAAGGGGAACCCCTGCCCTAATTTCTTTTTGGAGAGAGTCTGAAATTGGTTGCAATGGACAAAAGAGCACTTGGTTGCCATGGAATCAAGACCAGAAGCATATTTTTTTTTTTTGGTTGAAAAATTGAGTTTTCTGATAAAAAAAGGAATTTTGAGACATATGTATTACATAGGTAATAAGAGGAACCCCTGCCCAAATTTTTTTTGGAAAGGGTTTGAAATTTGATGTAATGGACAAAAGAGCACTTGGTTGTCATTAAAACCAAACCAGAAGTTATAATTTTTTTTTTTTTTGGAAAAATCAGGTTTTGTGAAAAAAAAGGAATTATGAGATATATGTATTACAAGGTTATGAGGGGAACCCCTGCCCAATTTTTTTTTCAAAAGGGAGTCTCGTAATGCCTTGGTATCCGATATGGGAGTTCGTTTGGGAGACTTTTTTTTCAAAAGGGAGTCTCGTAATGCCTTGGTATCCGATATGGGAGTTCGTTTGGGAGACTTTTGTCTTTCGCTTGCGAACACATTTATTGCTTGTTATTATTAAGTCTCCCAAACGAAGTTGGGAGACTTATTGTTTTTGTTGCGTTTCTTATTATTATTATTATTATTATTCCATCTTTCTTTATTCTCGTCGCAATGAACCTGTCCATTGAAAATCTCAGAGACCATAGGACCTAGAGCATTCAAACTTGGTAGCATACAAATGTACTAGCCCCATGTATCTAGATGTGCAGTGAGAAAAATTTTTTCAAAGGGGGTCCATTAAGCGTACTTTTGGGGGTGTCAAATAGGGGTGGGGGCGTCCTATAGTAATCCTATGGGAAAATGAAATTTTGAATGATTTTCAACATATACTTCATTGTTTCTCAGAAAACTATTAACACTAGCTCCATGAAACTTCATGGGAAAGATGAAGATGTAAGAAAGGGTTCCACAGCATTGGAAATTTCAAAATAACTACTGTGGCTATGGAAACCATACCCCAAAAAAAATGGAAATTTTGGGAAAATAGTTGTTTTTGTTGATAATAGTATTTTGATTACAGCAATAAGTATTACTTATATTATAAGGGGAACCCCTGCCCAAATTTTTTTTCGAGGATGGTTTAAAATTATTGTAATTGATGGGAAGATTTCAAAATAACTATGGTTGCCATGGAAACAAGCCAAAAAACTTAGAGTTTTGAGAAAATCGTAATTACTATTGATAATTGTTAATTGTTGTAGTTTTTTTTTACAGCTATAAGTATTACTTCGGTAATATGGGTAACCCCTGCCCAATTTATTTTGAAACAAGGTATGAAATGGTATGTAAAGGTTAATAGTGCATTTGGTTGCCATGGAAACCAAGCAAAGAAACCTATAATGTTAAGAAAAACGTGCTTTCTTCTGCATGTAATAATTTGATTCCAGCAATATGTATAAACTAATTTATAAGGGGAACCCCTGCTCAAATTTTTTTTGAGGGATTCTCTTAATGCCTTGAAATCCGATATGGGAGTTCGTTTGGGAGACTTTTGTGTTTCGCTTGCGAACACAGTTATTACTTGTTATTATGTCGCCCCAGACGAAGTCGGGGAGACATATTGTTATTGTTCCGTTTCTTTGTTATTATTACGCTTTCTTTTTATTAAGTCTCCCAAACGAAGTTGGGAGACTTATTGTTTTTGTTGCGTTTCTTATTATTATTATTATTCTTTCTTTCTTCTCGTCCAGATGAACTTGTCCGAACGAGATCTCAGAGACCTTTTAACCTAGAGCTTTGAAACTTTTATCATGTTAGCCCCATGTATCTAGTTGTGCATAATTTAAAAAATATTTAGATTGGGGTCCATTAAGGGTACGTTTGGGGGGCTCAAATAGGGGTGGGGTCCTCCATGTTAACCCTATGGGAAAATGAAATTTAGAATTTTTTTCACCATTTTTTCACTGTATCTTGACAACTAGTAACTGTAACTCAATGAAACTTCATAGGAAAGATGTTTGTCATGTGAGAAAGGGTCCCACAGGATTAGAAATTTCAAAATTAGAACAGTTGCCATGGAAACCATACAAAAAATTGAAATTTTGAGAAAACGCATTTATTATTGATAATTATATTTCCATTACAGCTATATGTATTATTTAGGTTATAAGGAGAACCCCTGCCCAAATTTTTTTTGAAACAAGGTATGAAATTCATTGTTATGGATAATGGAGCATCTGGTTGCCATGGAAACCAGGCCAAAAATCAATAATTTTGTTTAATTAGTACTGTTGCCATGGAAACCATACAAAAAATGAAATTTTGAGAAGACACGTTTATTATTAAGTCTCCCAAACGAAGTTTGGGGAGACTTATTGTTTTTGCTGTTTTTCTTTTTATTATTAAGTCTCCCAAACGAAGTTTGTGGAGACTTATTGTTTTTGCTCAGTTCTTATTATTCTTTTTATTATTATTATTATTCTTTTTCCGCTTCTTCCGGCGTAAAATTTTTGTCCGGGCCATATCTCAAAGACCTTTCACCGGAACTTCATGAAACTTCATATGTTGGTAGAGGACAATGAGAAGATGTGCCATCCGGTCTTGGAATTTCCAAAATGGCGACCGTTGCCATGGAAACTGAAAAAAGGCGGGAAAATTAAAAGTGCTCAGAATTGGATGAAAATTGACAGGAAGGTTGCCCGGCATGCATAGAATTGATTTTTGGCCGTAAAATTTTCAAAATGATGGCCGTTGCCATGGAAACGAAAAAAGGCGGGAAAAATCAAAGTGCTCAGGATTGGATGAAAATTGACAGGAAAGTTGCCTAGCATGCATAGAATTGAATTTTGGTATCAAAATTTTCAAAATGGCGGCCGTTGCCATGGAAACGGAAAAAAGGCGAGAAAATTCAAAGTGCTCAGAATTGGATGAAAATTGACAGGAAGGTTGCCTAGCATGCATAGAATTGAATTTTGGTCTCAAAATTTTCAAAATGGTGGCCGTTGCCATGGAAACGGGGAAAAGGGCGGGAAAATTCAAAGCGCTCAGAATTGGATGAAATTTCACAGGTGGCTAGGTGGATATGGGCGTTCGTTTGGGAGACTTTTGTGTTTCGCTCTGCGAACACAGTTCTTACTTGTTATTATTATTTTACTTCCAATAAATTTTGTCCGAGTTCTCAGAGTTGCGTGAACAGAATCACTTGATACTTGGCACACAGTTGAAACACAATAGGAAGTTAGGCATGACGGTGAAAAAAATTTCAAAATGGCCGCCATTTCCAAGATGGCCGCCATTTTACGTCAAAATTTCAACTTTGTCAGATTTCAACGAAAATTAATTCCTAGACAGATTTTGACGCCGCGAACAAGATGGAATCATCGAATTGGTTTCCAGGGGCGACATCAGCTATTGCTTGCAATTGGAAATCTAGTTATTATTATTGTTCTTCCACACATTTTTGTCCGGACTATTTTGGGAAGACGGTTCGAGGTAGGCAAATGAAACTTGGCAGAAAGTTAGATCAACGTAAGGAGAAGTGCAGGCTATGAAAAAAAATTTCAAAATGGCCACCATTTCCAAGTTGGCCGCCAAAATACGTCAAAATTTTCTAGGTAGATTTTGACGCTGCGAACAAAATGAAATCATTGAATTGGCTGCCAGGGGCGACATCAGCTATTGCTTTCAATTGCAAATCTAGTTATTATTATTATTATTATTCCGTTTTCCGCCCCGACTTTGTCACCAAATTTCTCTGACACTAGTGATCCAATATTGACCAAACTTCACATGATGATAGAACGTTATCCAAAGATGTGCTTTCCAGTCTTGGAATTTTGAAAATTGCACCGGTTACCATGAAAACACGCCAAAAAGGCGGGAAAATCAAAGTGCTCAGAATTGAATGAAATTTTATAGGAAGGTTGTCTAACATGTGTAGAATTGGGTTCCGGTGTCCAAGACTTCAAAATGCCGACCGGTGCCATGGAAATGGTAAAAAAGGCAGGAAAATCAAAGTGCTCAGATTTGGATGTTATTTTACAGGAAGGTTGCCTAAAATGTGTAGAATTGGATTCTGGTCTCCAAGACTTCAAATTGGTGACCGTTGCCATGGAAATGGTAAAAAAGGCGGCAAAATCCAAAAGTCTAAGATTTCTATGAAATTTGACAGGAAGGTTGTTTTAAATCTGTGGACTCATCTAAAGCCTTTGAATTCTGATATGGGAGTTCGTTTGGGAGACTTCTTGTGTTTCCATCCAAACATTATCTCAGAGATGGGTATTCCAAACTTAATGAAATATGGGACCAATGTGGACAACCACCCCAAGATGTGCAAGAAGGTCTTTGAATTTCCAAAATGACCACGGTCATTGGTCACTTTGAACTTTGACCTCAAGTCTTGTGATCGGAATATCTCGAAAACTAAAAATGATAGCTGATTAATTGTACGGCAAAATGTTTATTAGGTCATGACGGACATTTGTTACATTTGGACCGAAATTCTATGATGCACCGTTCAAGAGTTATGCCCCTTGAAATCTTCGTCACCTCTTTTAGCATGTTTTTTCTCGAAACCGGTAAGTGATAGGAATCTTGAACCTTTTCCATTCAACTTAGGTGATATGTGTTAAATTTAGAAATGCCAAGGTCAAAGGTCATTGGTCACCTTGAACTTTGACCCTAGACCTTGTTTTTGCAATAACTCATAAACCGTAATAGATAGCTGATAATATGTAATGGCAGAAATGTGTGTCTTGTTAAGATCTACATTTGTTACATAGGGTCCAACCGTTTTCGGTTTATGGACCGAAAACCGATTTTGATGTCCAAATTTTGTGTTTTTTTGCTTATAGCTCAAATACCATTGAAGATACTAAAAGACATTCAACGTACAAAATGTTCAGGAAGTCTGGACCTTCAAAATGAGGTCAAGGTCAAAGGTCAAGGTCACAGCCCTAAAGTCTTATTTCATATTTAATTATCAAGAAATGTACAAATTAAGATTTGAAAGTTGGTTTCATCAATGAATCAATAATTAAACAATTATGACGCAACTTCCTTTCTGATGCAATCCAGTACATATACTTATGAAGTGTTAACCTGTAAAGCAAAGTACTACTAACACTGATAGACGAAAAGATAGTGAGTTTATGACACTAGTTCTTACATAAGGAATAGAAACAAATATTTCAGAACACATTATTACAATCATTGGTGATAAATATACAACACAGCATTTTTTTCAAAAAGCAATTGTGTATGGAATATCGTTTGGGTGACTTGTGTTTGCATGCAAACATATCATCACTCGTTAATATTATTATTTCGCCTCAAAAATCATCTTGTCCAACCAAATTCTCAGAGATCACTTGCCCAATCAAAATCAAAACTTCACAGGTAGATAGATCACCACCTAAAGATGTGCACTTGGTTGTTGAAATTTTTCAAATGACCACCATCATTGGTCACTATGAAGTTTGACCCCAAATCTTATTATTGGATTAACTCGGAAACTGTAATAGCTAATACAATGTAATGACAAAAATGTTAGTTACGTCATGACCGACATTTGTTACATTAAACCGAAACTCTATGGTCAACCGTTCAGGAGTTATGCCCTTGAAAATTTCATCATATCTTTTAAGTATGTTTTTTCTCAAAAACGGTAAGAGATAGAAACCTGAAACCTTTTCCATTCATCTTAAGTGATATGTGTTACGTTTAAAAATGCCATGGTCAAAGGTCATTGGTCACTTTGAACTTTGACCCTTGATGTTGTCATTGGATTATCTCATAAACTATAATACATGTAGATAGCTGATTACATGTAAAAGAAACATTGTGTATCTTGTTAAGATCTACATTTCTTACCTTGGGGTCCAAAAATATTGGACCAACCGTTTTGGACCTATGGACCAAAACCCGATTTTAGATGTCTAATTTCGGGTTTTTTGCTTATAGCTCAAATACCATTGAAGATACGAAGAGACATTCAATACAAAAAATGTTAAGTAAGATGGAGGTCAAGGTCAAAGTTCAAGGTCATGACCAAAAACTTTATTTCACATAAAAGTATCAATAAATGTACATATTAAGCTTAAATTGTTGATCAATGATGAGAATATTATGGATCAACTTCCGGGAAAGACTTAGAAATTGTTTTTGAAAAATTGACCGAATAATTTTCTCAAAAATGGGTGGTCAAGATTCAATGAAACCTATATGTACTTTTGTGAAATTTAACATTTTGATATAATTAAACACAATAGAGGAAGTGCCTAACTTCATACTATATATATAAATAGAAATGATTATTTTCTGATGCAATCACTAAGTGCGTACGGGTAAATGAAAAATACTGATATGACTGATAGACAGAATCACGATGAGTTTTAAGTCCTTAATTCTTAATTCGAGGGCGCATTGGTCTTTCAAAGAACATTAAAGAATTAATTCCGTTTGGGCGACTTCTGTGTTTGCTTGCAAACACATTATCACTTGTTATTATTATTATTCCTAAATGTCTTTCACAAGCTTAGTCCAAACATTATCTCAGATATGGGTAGTCCAAACTGAATGAAACTTGACACCGTTGTGGACAGCCACCCCGAAATGTGCAAAAAGGTCTTTGAATTTCAAAATTGACCATGGTCATTGGTCACTTTGAACTTTGACCTCAAACCCTGGGATTGGATTATCTCGAAAACCGTAAAAGATAGCTGATAATATATAATGACAAAAATGTTTATTACATGTAAGTCATGATGGACATTTGTTACATTTAGACCAAAACCGTGCGATGAACCGTTCTTGAGTAATGCCCCTTGAAAATTTCGTCATACATTTCAAGTAGGTTTTTCTCGAAAACGGTAAGAGATATAAACCTCGAACCTTTTCCATTCAACTTAGGTTACATGTGTTTCATTCAAAAATGCCAAGGTCAAAGGTCATTGGTCACTTTGAACTTTGATCCTTGATCTTGTCATTGGATTAACTCATAAACTATAATAGATAGCTGATAACATGTAATGGCAAAAAATGTGTACCTTGTTAAGATCTACATTTGTTACATTGGGTCCAAAATTATTGGACCTACCGTTTCGGGCCTTTGATGTCTGATTTCGGGTTTTTGCTTATAGCTCAAATGCCATTGAAGATACAAAGAGACATTCAATTTAAAAAATGTTAAGGAAGATGTGACCTTCAAAAGGAGGTCAAGGTCAAAGTTCAAGGTCATGGCCAAAAACTTTATTTCACATAAAAGTATTAATAAATGTACATATTAAGCTTAAATTGTTGAATAATGATGAGAATATTATGGATCAACTTCCGGGAAAGACTTAGAAATTGTTTTTGAACAATTGACGTAATAGTTTTCTCAAAAATGGGTGGTCAAGATTCAATGAAACCTTTATGTACTTTAATCAAATTAAAAATTTTGATATAATTAAACACAATAGAGGAAGTGCCTAACTTCATAATATATATATAAATAGAAATGATTTTTTCTGATGCAATCACTAAGTGCGTACGGGTAAATAAAAAATACTGATATCACTGATAGACAGAATCACGATGAGTTTTAAGTCCTTAATTCTTAAATCGAGAGCGCATTGGTCTTTCAAAGAACATTAAAGAATTAATTCTGTTTGGGCGACTTCTGTGTTTGCTTGCAAACACATTATCACTTGTTATTATTATTATTATTCCTAAATAGTCCAAACATTATCTCAGATATGGGTAGTCCAAACTGAATGAAACTTGGCACCGTTGTGGACAGCCACCACGAGATGTGCAAAAAGGTCTTTAAATTTCAAAATTGACCATGGTCATTGATCACTTTGAACTTTGACCTCAAACCTTGTGATTGGATTATCTCGAAAACCGTAAAAGATAGCTGATAATATGTAATGACAAAAATGTTTATTAAGTCATGACGGACATTTGTTACATTTAGACCAAAACTGTGTGATGAACCGTTTTTGAGTTATGCCCCTTCAAAATTTCGTCATACATTTCAAGTAGGTTTTTCTCGAAAACGGTAAGAGATATAAACCTGGAACCTTTTCCATTCAATTTAGGTGACATGTGTTACATTTTAAAATGCCAAGGTCAAGTGTCATTGGTCACTTTGAACTTTGACCCTAGACCTTGTCATTGGATTAACTCATAAACTGTGACAGATAGCTGCTAACATGTAATTGCACAAATGTGTGCCTTGTTAAGATCTACATTTGTTACATTGGGTACAAAATTATTGGACCAACCGTTTTGGGCCTATGGACCTAAAACTGATTTTGATGTACGATTTTGAGGTTTTTTGTTTATAGCTCAAATACCGTTGAAAATACAAAAGGACATTCAACATACAAAATGTTCAGGAAGACGGAACCTTCAAAATGAGGTAAAGGTCAAAGGTCAAGGTCACACACCAAAACTTTATTTCATGTTAAAGTATCAATAAATAAGCATATTAAGCTTGGAATCTTGGTTTTATCGAAGAATCAATAATGAAAACATTATGACGCAACTTTCTTTCTGACGTAATCCAGAAATATTATGACCTGTGAATCAAAGCACCTATAGCACTGATAGACGAAAAAATAATGAGCTTGACATACTAATTCTTACACGAGGAGTAAAAAGAAATATTTCAGATTACATTAATCATTGGTGATAAATTTACAACACAGCATTTTTTTCAAAGAGCCATTGAGTATGGAATCTGGTTTGGGTGACTTGTGTTTGCATGCAAACATATCATCACTTATTATTATTAAGTCTCCCAAACGAAGTTTGTGGAGAATCATTGTTTTTGCTGTGTTTCTTATTTTTATTATTCTTTTTTTCCCGTGTTCCGCCTCAGTTTTTCCGAACGATTTCTCAGAGACCAGTGGTCGAAACTTGATGAAACTTCATGGGATGATAGATATAGATCCAAAGTTGATCCTAAAGGTCTCGAAGTTTTTAAAATAACACCGGTTACCACGGAAACGGTAAAAAAGGCGGGAAATGTCAAAGTGCTCAGAATTGGTTACAATTTTACAGGAAGGTTGGCTAACATATGTTCAACTGTCTTCTGGTCTCCAAGACTTCAAAATGGCGACCGTTGCTATGGAAACTGTAAAAAAGGCGGGAAAATCAAAGTTCTCAGAATTGGATGAAATCTTACAGAAAAATTACCTAATAAATGTAGAATTGGGTTCCGGTCTCTAAGACTTCAAAATGGCAACCGTTGCCATGGAAACGGTAAAAAAGGCGGGAAATCAAAGTGCTCAGAATTGGATAAAATTTTATAGGAAGGTTGCCTAACAGGTGTAGAATTGGGTTCCGGCCTCCAAGACTTCAAAATGGCGACCGTTGCCATGGAAACGGTAAAAAATGGCGGGAAAATCAAAGTGCTCAGAATTTGATGAAATTTAAGAGGAAGGTTGCCTAACATGTTTAGAATTAGGTTCCGGCCTCCAAGACTTCAAATAGTGACCGTTGCCATGGAAACAGTAAAAAGGCGGGAAAATCACAAGTGCTCAGAATTGAATGAAATTTGACAGGAAAGTCTGTTGATCTCATCTAAAGCCTTTGAATTCTGATATGGGAGTTTGTTTCGGAGACTTCTTGTGTTTGCATCCAAACATAATTAATACTAGTTATTGTTTATCATTATTATTATTTTTCTTACCGCATCGGATTTTGTTCGGGCCATATCTCGGAGACACCTCAACCGATCTTGATGAAACTTGACAGGAACATGTATACCAGTGTCTAGTTGTGCGGCGCAGATTATGAACATCCGAAATGCCATGGAATTGGCAGAAAAGGCGGGAAAATCGACAAATTGTTGGTACATTTTGTCCAAGGCAGATCTCAGAGACCTAGCATCAGATCTGAATGAAACTTCAGAAAGTAAGTGAGAACCGAACCGTCAATCAAAAGAACGAACAATCCATGGACGATGGTAAAATCAGACACACTTAGAAACAAGGACACCACTTGAGTACGAGACAAAAAAGAAAAATGAAGACACACATACAGATGAACAACACGGACCCAATAAAAAACCATGGGTGAGATCAGGTGTACCGGTAGAGTAAGCATCTCCTGCTTCTTATAAGACACCCGCCGTGTTGAACATATCAACTCCGGTAGTAAAGTCGAATCCGATAGAGGAAAACAAACTTTAGTTGTAGAGGGAGAGATCTGTTGTCATCTTGGAAACAGATATACCATAACGATCCACAAGATCGTGATGTCGACCGTAAAACTTCTGTAGTGATGACTTTAAATTTTTTGTAACATACCCTTGCTTAAGTAGTCTATTTGTAAGCAACTGAGCTCTATCAAGGAAGTTAATGTAACGACCAAAAGCTCCATATGCTGGTGCTTTCTGAATGTTGCTACAAAGAAAAGGGAAGTTGACTATTGGAAAAGTGAAGTCAGCGCGTTTGTCATGCAGGCTAGTTTGTAATGTACCTCTGTTGTCGATTTCAAGATGAAGGTCAAGGAACGAAGCCGATGTGGAAGTATCTGTAGTATCCTTAATTCAAGTTCTTTTGGATAAATACGATGAAGAAAATCACCAAAGCGGGGGTTGTTTATTGATAAAATATCATCTAAATAATGGAAGCTGAAATTAAAGGACTGGGCCAGTTTTTTGTCTTTATTTTGAAGAAGCTCTTCAATGAATTTAGCTTCATAAGAGTGGAGAAACAGATCGGCTAAAAGAGATGCACAGATTGTGCCAATTGGAATTCCAATAGTCTATTGAAAAACAAGTCCTGCAAACTGGACAAATATATTGTCGATCAAAAACTCTAACATTTTTATCACTTCTTCCTCTGTGTATTTTTTCTGTGATTCTGAGTCGTATTTCACAAAGTATGCTTGTTCTCTGCCTATGACAATGTACTTATATCTTCGTTCGCCATTCTTACGGAGAAACATCTATGAATTATATCTTTCTAGTCGAGATTTCAGTTGTTCATGAGGAATGGTAGTATAAAGTGTGGAGAAGTCAAATGTTTTAATGCTTTTGCAATGCAATAATGATCTAGATTTCAGGATGTCAAGCAGATCTTTAGAGTTTTTTAATATCCACATTTCATTTATACCACTTCTTGAAAAGCTAGTATCACAGTATTTTTGAAGGCCTTCTTTTACGGCTGTCAGGATGGAGGTTAAAAGCTCAGATCCAGCGATGTACCGTTGTTTGTATGGGCATTTGTGTAACTTTGGTACCCAGTACAAGGAAGGGAGATCGGTGTCTTCATCTTTGGTCGAAATTCCAAAGGAAAGCAAAACAGATTTATAGTTCTGTAATATCTCCTCCTGAGACAGAGTAGTGGCTATGTAGGTGGGATTGCCCTGGGAGTTACCAATGCCTAGTTCTTTCTTTAAACATTCTATGTAATGATATTTACATATGAAATAACTAAATACCGAAGTTACTGTGAATTTAAATTCTGCATATGCGCATTTCGACAACTTATGTCTCTTCAGTGCAGATAAAATCTAAATGTTGGAAGACCATAAACTCAAAGGTGTTTAAAAACTGAATAATGTTATTAGGGGCCTAATCTGCCGGAACAACAACATATTTGTCATGAATGGAGGACAAGTATCTGGTAACATCGGCATTTTGGAAAATGGATGATGCTTTAGTTCTCATTGACCCTCGTAGCTGACAAATTCTTTTGAGAATCATAGACCTCACAGCCTTAATCCACTCCGAAAGAGAATCAAGATCTTCATCTTGTTCACGTTTAATCCATTTTTGGCGTATGTTCAGAACATAGATACCAATGTGTAGTTGTGCAGGAAGGTCTATGGATTTTCAAAATGGCACCGTTGCCATGGAAACGGCAAAAAGGCGGGAAATCGACAAAAGCTGTTTGACAATTTGTCCGGGGCAGATCTCTGTGACCATGCATCAGATCTGAATGAAACCTAGCAGGAACATAGATACCAATGTTTAGTTGTGAAGGAAGGTCTATGGATTTTCAAAATGGCAACGTTGCTATGGAAAGGCAAAAAGGCTGGAAATCGAAAAAAGTTGTTAGACAATTTGTCCGGGGCAGATCTCGATGATCACGCATCTGATATGAATGGAACTTAGCAGGACCTTAGATACCAATTTCTAGTTGTTCAAGAAGGTCTGTCAATTTTCAAAATGGCACCATTGCCATGAAAACGGCAAAAAGGCGGGAAAATTAAAAAGTGCTCAGATTTACATGAAAACTTAGAGAATGGTTGTATAGCAACCAGGGAATTTTTTTTAGTCTAGAAAATTTCAAAATGCCATTGCCATGGAAATTAACAAAAAAGGCGGGAAAATTAAAAGAGCTCAGAATGGCATGAAAAGTTAGAGAAAGGTTGTATAGCAGCCAGGGAATTTGGTTTTAGTCTAAAAAAATTCAAAGTGGTCACCGTTGCAATGGAAATAGCAAAAAGGAGGGAAAATTGAAAGTGCTCAGAATTGCATGAAAACTTACAGAAAGGTTGTATAGCAGCAGGGAGTTTGTTTTTTGTTTAAAAAATTTCAAAATGCTGACCGTTGTCATGCAAATACCAAGACGGCAGAAAAATTAAAAGTTTTCAGACTTGAACAAAACTTTACACAAAGGTTGTATAGCATTTTAGGAGTTGGTTTCTAGCATCAAAATTTTCAAAATAATGGCCATTGCCATGACAACTGTGGAAAAGGCGGGAAACTCTGAGTGCTCAGAAATGAAAGAAATTGAAGGGAGTCCGCAGTTCTGAAGTCTGAAATGGGAGTTCGTTTGGGAGACTTTTGTATCACCATCCTGAAACAATTATAAATAGTTTAATGTAAAATGGTCACCATCTTGGAAATGGCTGCTTTTATAAAAGTTTGTACTTTGCATGCACATCTTTTCATGGCAGTCCAACTTCTGTGTTTAGTATGAATGAAATCTGTCAAAGCATTTTTGAGAAAATAGTCGGAAAGTCATTGCAAAAAAGAAGTTCTTTTCAATTCTTTTCAGGCATCTTTGAAAACAAGGCGAGGCCAGCCAAAAATTATTGCAAGAAAGAAGGACACAAAGATATACTAGAACTGCAATTGCAAGCAATATCTGATGTCACCCCTGACAGCCAAATCGAGGATTCCATCTTGTTTTGTTTTGCATTAATTCTTTTATCTCATCTAATTGAACATTTATACAAAATATGATAAATTTCTGTAAAGAAGTCCCTGAGATATTGAATTCTTTATTTGTCAACGTTAAATGGTAGCCATCATGGAAATGGCAGCCATTTGTAAAGTTTTAGCCTTACATGTACATCTTCTGATGGTCCAACTTTGTGCTAAGTATAAATAAATTCTGTCAAAGCACCCTTGAGAGAGTAGCCGGACAAACATCATGGGAAGACAGAATAAATAAGGAAAAATAATATAAAAAGCGGACAAAATCAATATGTCGCCCAGACTACGTCTATGAAACGGGTAAAAAAACAATATGTCGTCCCGACTACTTCTGGGGCGACATAAAAAGAAGCGCAATAACAACAATAAAACTCTAGACTTCGTTTGAAGGGCATAATAAACGAAACAGAAGTGCCTCTCAAGGATATATTGAAAAATTGTTCTGTTTCTCTTCGGGATCTACAATTTACAAAATTATCATTTTAAAGTAACAATGATATAGCTGAATCTATTTTGTGGAGGGCTAAAATCTGGAGGAAAGAATTTTAAATTTATGTGCTCTCACCATTATTACTGTGGTTAAACATCCAACCTGAAATAACCAAATAATAATGGTGGAATATTTCTCATTACACAGCCACCTAAAGTTTCAATAAAACAGTGCGTGGTTTCAGAAAATCTACTCGTGCTCAAGTTAAATTGTAATAACAATATATGTTATTTTGGAATCTTTACAGGGGATGTAGGTTCATATTTCTTGCCTGTGTTTTATATCCAACCAGCCTTAAGGGGAAGGGGAAATGGGAGAAAGACGGGAATATGAACTCTTATCCCTTGTGAATCAAGAATAACTAATATATTCTGCTAGAGGTGTTGCGTTGCAATTGTCCTTTAAAGGCACTTTAAAATTGTATTTTTGTTTCCACGCAGATACGGCCGTAGATATCCCCTGTGAATGTGACAAATCAAGTTGCAGGATTTACCTAAATATTTCACTTAAGCAGAATATACTATTATACCTACTTTTAAGGTACAGATATCGAAAAAAAGCTTATGCAACAGCACAAATCAGCACTATCGCTATAGGCAGGGTGATGGATATTATCAATGTTTTTTCACTGCCATTCATGTATTTATCAGAATTTGTTCCTTTATCAAAGGTGTCCTCGGTGTCTTGAGATATGTTGCTGATAAAGTCTGTTTTTTCAATATTCTTAGAAACTGTGACAAACTCCGGAATATAAGTTGAATCTGGAAAAAAAAATCAAATTTATTTTTAAACAATAGCAAAATTCGGTGTTCCTCTGTTACAAGCATCTGTACGTTTTATGCACCTATAAAACCGAAGACACCAAATCACGCCCAAATAAGGTCGAAAACTGCCCCTATATAACGTCATCGAATCTAAACCCAATAATTTACGAATATCAATGCAAGCTTACTTAATATCGTAAATATATATATGGAACACACGTCCAAATGTGGTAAATGTTTTATTTTTGCTCGGGAATGGATTTTTGCTCTTTATTTTCTTAGATATGGTGTACTTGTACATGAGATTATATCTCATGTGTACACTTTTTTTAATTACTATTATCTAAATTGATGCAAATTCCTCCATCGTAGTTTTGTCCTTAGCTGTATTTGATATTACTTATTATTCGGATTTCGTTTGGTTTTATGCATTTTAAACATTTTTTGCAATTATGGATTTCTTATGTTTGGGCTCTAGTGCTGCTGATGAGGAATCAATTTCCGAAATAGCCATACAGCTCATTAAAATTATTGCAGTTGGAGTAAACATATGTGTTATGGTCTCATGTTCATTTACATGTACTCCGTATCTTTTCTACAGACCATTATTAGAACATATCTAGACATGTGGTCTAAATGTGAAAAGGACAGTAAACCAAAGCGGTAGTTTCTGAACTGTACAACCTCTAAAGCCTAGTTGTTGCCTTAGATTTTCACGTTTTAGGCATCATTTACTCCTCTGTATTGAATACTTCGTAACGAATTTAGAAAATACATGTACAATTTGCATCTTTTACACTTTTCGGATATGCACGTAGTTACCGAAATTGTTTTTAAAATTGAAATTAGAAATGTGATAAGAAAGTACTGACTGGACCGTCGAAATGTCTTGGCATAGCGTAATAACTAAGTTATATTTTATAAAAGTAAAGATCCAAGAACCACTATTTTAAATCAGCTTAAATTGCTTTTGATTTTTCAAAAAAGACTGATTTTCATTCGAACCCCTTCAACTCGATCTGTCCGTCAGATTGCTACTGTACACATTCATTCGTCGCTTCGTAGACGTGATCGTCTATCAATGTAGTTGATGTGCTAATGGTACCAATTCAAGTTCTGATAAAACCTGTCCAATAAATACTTTCAGTAAAAAAAGAATGAAATAAGGTATCGGAAAATTGATATTTGCTAATGTGACTACCTTCATTAACATAATATAGAATATATGACATTTGCTTATGTGCCATTTGTGTGCCATTTATGACATTTGCTATTGTGCCTTTATTGACGTTTGCTTTTGTGCCATTATTGACGTTGGCTTATGTGCCATTATTGACATTGGCTTGTGTTCTATCATTTTTTGCAATTATTGACGTTTGTTTTTGAATTAAGAGACAATTGAACTAATTTGTGCATAGAAAAAAATACAGCCGCGACCAAACATCGCCAAAAGTAAAAAAGATTACATAAATTTTAAACAATTTATGGCTAGAGCCCGATGGAGCAACAGCCATCTCTTTGCGTATGTCGTCCGTAAGTCTGTGAACCGTCATCTCTTTGCATACGTCGTTCGTATGTCTATGAACAGTCGTCTCTCTGCATACGTCGTCCATGAATTCATTTGTTATTTTGGTTAATTCTCTTTTTTTTCAAATTTTCTTTTGTTGGTTATGCCGTTTTCTTCGAAAATACATTTAAAGTCTGAAAGTTTTAGTGAAACACATATTATGTGTTAAACGATTCTTCTAAGAAAAAAAATGTGTTGAATGTCTATAATTAATGATTTTGCACTGACAGTTGTTTTACCCTGTTTTTGTAAAAGACCTGCATAAATACTTGCAAAATGCAATCTAAAACATTTCTCTGAAAACTCGAATCAACAAAAATATACCTTCAATGGACATTTATTATGGAGACTTTGCAATGAATGCATATGATAAAAAGATGTGCATCGCATCGTTTTATTAAAGTTTGCTAGGGCATCGATTGTGACAGGTAAAGGTTACAGGGTTCAATCCTCCAACAAAGAGTTATGTGTACATTAATTTAGTGTCGTTTCTCGTGTCATTGGTATTGGGCTGTAAAATCCTTATGTCGGATTTTATTGTGCGTCTAGACGTTTGACAAAAAATGATGGAACTGCTCTAGATTGTTATAACACAAGACATTCGTCTGATATTCCTCCTATAAGAACATGTACTTCTTTGTATTTAAACTATCTTTTACCACAAACAGTACGTTCCTGGAATAACCTTCTAGAAAACTGGAAATGATCCACATTTATTAACAAATTCAAATAAAATTTTAAAGACACAACTTGAAAAATAAATTATATGCGTCTGAAATCAAAGACCAACTGAGTTAGCGTTTTAGGATGATATTATCGAGAACATCTTTCCACTGAGGAACTTTACCATTACAATTTGAGTGACACGGAACACTGCATTTGAATTTCATTGTTGCAGATAAGGCCCCATTTCGATGAATTTATATCTCGTCAGTGCAACTCGAATAGACCTACTAGCTTTTTCAACGTTTCTGGTGGTCGTTCTGATATATATCTATATAATTCAGTGGATATTTCGACAACTTTCCGTGTCTTTTTGAAATCACAAAAACAAATAAAAATAAAATCAAACAAAAGATATTTACAAAAAATAATCTAAACAAGATATTCAGAATTACAATCTAGACGCTGGTTCACACAAATGTAAAACGAGATGAATGCCCGTAGGGAAAATAGAAAAAAAATTGTCGTTAACTGCACATCTGTGAATGATCATATTATTTAGCAAAATCATTAATTTAAGTCAATGATTCTTGTCTGTAAAACATTATATTTCTAATTAGGAATTTTGTTTTTTTTTTTCAAACTCACATAAATTTAGATAATTTCAATCATGTGTAAAAATCAAGTCTTAATATTCAAGCTGTGAATCGTTCTTTTGCTTGTCGCTTTGTCTCATTTCAATATTTATTTAGTCAATTACGACAACTTGCATTTCTGCCCAGCTTTGTCCAATGCTATTTAAATGGACGGCTGTTACCTGTGTTAATACGGGACTTTCGAGATAGGAACACTCGTGTAATTGATGGCGGAAACAATGCCCTCAAATACGAGTAAGACGGAGTGACTGGATTCTTAACCTATTGAAATAAATCTATACCATATAAAACAACATATTTATGAAATTGAAGTGTTTACTTGTAATTGTTCCTACACGACAATCATTTTGACTTTTAACCTATTTAAATATATATATACGACATAAAAACAAAATATTTAAGAAATTGAAGTGTATACTTATAATTGTTCTTACATGACAATCGACTAAATTTTAATTGACGAAAAGAATTAACCTGGAGTGCTACAACATATTTAATATAAACCACCCTTAGCTCAACAGTGTTCATTAATCAGTGATTCGATCTCAATTGCAATGTATTAATGTATTGATGTTTTCGTATACTTTCAGGACTTAATTCCGGTTTGAACACGATTCAGAAGTCCCGTATTGAGAGTAGTATTTTCATCTTCTGGAGTTGTCAAGAGTCAAGACGTTACTATGCTATATCAATTGAGTTACGTACAAGTGAAAAAGGATTTTTTACATCGAACCTACAATAACTCTTACAAAAGTCTAACTCTAATTAGTTAGACCCCAACGGCCAGTGAGCAAGATATCACATTTTTTTCCTTTCTCATGTTAAATGTTTAGTTAACAGCGTCCACGATTTAGCCCTCATTACTTTGCTTAAATTTTTGTAGCATAGTCTTTGTAAATAGGTTTTGTTTCACTGTATTGTGTTTTGATAAAGAACCAGATAGGTTTCGAAAAAGCAACTTTTAAACGCGTGCACTGTTCACTTCAGTCTACTGCTTTGTTTTATTATAGTTGCAAAATGGATTATGGAAAATGAATAAAAATGTCTCTCAGTGGCTATCGCTTTCATCCACCTAACGATATTGTCAAGACTGAGACGTTGTTAATGGTAACGTATAGTCCAAGTCATATATTTTTATTAAACATGTAGTTACTTTATAATAATTGAATTCGGTTTTGCACTTTTTGATAGTTAAATTTTTGCCTAATTTATGTGCGAAACTATTAATTATAGCAACCCTTCCCCCTTATTATTTGCGTCGGAAATAAGAAAGATATGTATTTTCATGTTGGATTTGTGTCAACTCAGAACGAAAATTCTAAAAGTCGTATCATTTGAACGATAAAAAATTTGTGTAAATACATATTTTGTAAGACACAATAGGAATTTTCAAGGTTCTGCAAGAGGTTGTCCGAAAACTGTTATAGCTAGAACAGGTTAGCTAAAAGTGATCTTGGCTCGTAAAGTTCAAAGCGGTCATGGGTAAAAATAAGTCAGAGTGGTCATTTTCCGACTAGAATAGACTAGAACATCATATCTGGTGGAAGCGGTAAGGATTCTATGACCATGACAGGTCTCAAAAGATGACATGATTCTAGAGCAGACTAAGAACAATTCTAGAGCAGACTTGACACCTGTCCGAAGTTAACTAAGGGGCGATTTAATTACTGCTCCAAGTTAACTTTATGAAAGATTATATGTGCACTCCATTGTAATTTATGTAACATTGTGCTTGAATCTCCGGTGTTCCAATGCAAAACATTAGCAGCTCATAGTGCCTATACCTTCATTACTGAAAGAATCCTTTGAACAGTTCGAATGGATTAAGCTTTTAAGTCAAAATGCTTAATTTTATAGACCGTACGGTGACCCCTAGATGCGTTGTTTTGGGTCGTTTTAACCTGGATATGGGATGTTGTCTCCTTGACATTTATCCCATTTCCTTTCGTTTTCATATCTATAACACAATAGCGACCTTCCGTAATTCTATATGAAATGTTAGTCAATGATTTAACCGCTTAAATATTTGTGTCAATGCTACATTTTGTATTTGATAGAAATACCTATTGAACTATTCCAACATGAACATCAATAAGCACTAACAGATAAATCGTTGAAAGCAACTACATCTGGGCGGACAAACAGAATGGAAAGGGTATACATAAAAACACTTCGTCAAATTCAAAAGCACTTCAAAGCAAATTCAAAACAATACAAAAACCCTGATATTCACCAACCCAGTAGTCAGTACTTTAGTGCTGACCCGAAAACCAATCGTATTGAAACTTGCGATTTCAAAAATTTACAGACTTTTGTTTAAAACTAAGGAGTATCTCCCTCATGCATAGCTCTGTCCTTTTCAATTTAGGCCTTTCTAATTAGATCTTTTTGGCAATTAGTTCTCTGTCAGCTTTAATGTTTTTTCGGTTAATGGACTTCCAAATGTTTTGGTTTTGATCTGGACTGATAAGACATATATGGCACGCGATAGTAACAAAAATGCGGTATACCTAGTATTTCGAACGAAAACTAGGGGTTTTCGTGCGAAATACTAGGTAAACCGCATGTTAACTAGGGGTTTCTGATCGGTATACAAAGTTTTCGGCGACAACCCTAGTTTTCGACTGAAATTGAACGGAAACTATGGGTTTGCGACGAAAACCCATAGTTTCTGATCGGTGTCGGAAATTGGAGTTTTAACCGAAAACGCTTTTCATAGTTTTAGCCAATGAGAAGCGAGAAACGGAAATCGCTATTTGATATTTAACGTTTGTGCAATCAGAAACGGAAAACGGTATTCAGGGTTTTTATAAACCAATCAAAATCGCTTATTTTTCTGTTTATCGCTTATAATTCTCTCTTTTTTATTCAAATTTCGTATCTTTTATTTATTTATATATGTTGATATTATAAATTAATTATCAAATAGAGTTGTGCCTGTGACACTTTTAGGTGCGAATGGATATCAGATTCGCGGGTCATGGGGGGATTCGATCTCGACTGTCTATATTGACCTTCACCAGTTAAAAGTTGTGAAATATCGCCGTTTTAGACTTAGTTTAAAAAATATATTCAATTTAACTAACCTCTAGAGCAAAGATTTTTATTTTCATATAACTGGATGTGTACTAGGTTTCGAAATTAAAAGAAATCATGAATTCGAAATTTGGTATGAAAAATAAATAATTTGATAAGCAGTTAAAAAAACAAAAACTCAGTCTTATAAATGATCAAAACAATTCAGTATTTCAAAACTTTTACTTCATCATATCCGTTCAAAGGAGTTTTCTGTTCGTGAATTAAAAATTTCATGGATTTTAGAATTTAAGTGGTATGAAAAGTATAATTTTAAGTTTACGGTTTAAACTTACTCTTTAAAAATGACAAAAACAATAAAGTGTTTTGAAAATTTTACTTCATGTTATCCTCTCGAAAGAGTTTGATATGTCGCGAAATAAAAAAAATTATGAATTTTAGCATAGAATAGACTGAAAAGTTAGATTTTTTAATCAGTGGTTTAAACTCAGTCTTTAAAAATGACAAAAACAATTCAGTGTTTTGACAATTTTACACCATAATATCCTTTTGGAGGAGTTTTATAATTCGCGAAGCAAAAACTTGATGAATATTAGCATTAAAAAGATGTGAAAAGTAAAATTTTTAGTCGACCGTATAAACATATCTTTGAAAATGTCAAAAAAAGTTAAGTTTTTTGAAAAGTATACATCATAATATCCCTTCGAAGGAGTTTTATAATTTGCGAAGTAAAAACTTGATGAATTTTAGCATTAAAAAGGTATGAAAAGTAAATTTTTTAGTCTATGATGTAAACTAGCTCTTGAAAAATGACAAAAAAGTTAAGTGTTTTGAAAATTATACTTCATTATATCCTTGCAAAGGAGTTTGATATGTTGCGAAGGAGTTTTATAATTATAAATGCTAAAATTCATCAAGTTTTTGCTTCCCGAATTATAAAACTCCTTCGAAAGAATATTATGATGTAAAATATTCAAAACACTGAATTTTTTTGTCATTTTTATAGACTGAGTTTAAACCGCTATTTCAAAATCTTACCTTTCATACCTATTGTATGTTAAATTTGTTGATTTTTTTATTTCGCAACATATCAAACTCAGAGCAAAAAAAAGATTTCAAACGTCCATCTTCTTCAATATACAACAAAAGATCTAGGTACAAAGCTGAAGTAGGTGTTTCAGTTGTTTCTGTAATTTCAAGCTCATTGGGATAGATCTGATATAAATATTCCTTAATTTTTTGTTTATTTAAAGAAAGTACATCGTCTATGTAGCAGAAGCTGAAATTAAAGGACTGAGCTAAATGTTTTTGTTTTTTTTAAACAACGGAATATCTCCCTAATGCAAAACTGTCCTTATCTGAGCTTATCTTTCT